>JASDQU010240447.1:86266-102758 GCA_032191745.1 Picea mariana | reverse complement strand
AATAATGCCTTTTGATATCATTTAGAACCTATATATCAAAAAAACTTCATTTAGGCCCTCAAAATGGCCTCGGAAGTTAAAACCTGCTAAAAATAGTAAATTGCCAAAAATGCCCTAAAGCTGTTTTGAGCCAGTTGGAAAAGGTGGGTGGCCACCAATATCCACCTGGATCACTCTTGGGATTCTTGAATGGACTGGGGGTTTTTGTCTCTGAGAAGATACCCTAGTTGGCCATTGAAAGATCTAGTATAAATATGAACAAGGTAATCATCTTTCGGGTGATGGCTTGTGGGAATTCTTTGTAGCAATGTCTCGAATCTGGTGTGAAATTACTGAATGGACTTGTTTTCATACTTGGAAAGGATATTTAATTGAGTGAGTAGCATGTTAGGGTCTTCTTTGATACTCCATCTTTTGATAAAGGCCTCTTCAATTCTATCCATGGTCTTGATGCTTCCATCAGGAAGACTGAGATACCAATGTCTTGAGGCATCATAAAGAGTAGCAAAGAATAACTTCATGACCAAGTCTTCAGCATCATCACTGATGGGGTGAAGATGAAAAAATGCCCAAAAGTTACTCATATGCTCTTTGGCAGTGGTAGCATCAGTACCGATAAATTTAGGCAACCACTTCTCGTACTTGGGTGGCATTTGCCTAGGGTAATATGGTATGGCTGACATGTCTAACAGCTTGAAAAGGGTAGATGACCATTGTCTTTGATTGTTAATTGGGTTTGTTGTAGTGGTCTGAGAGCCAGACATGTTTGCTAAAGGAAGTCTCTTTCCAAAAAGTGACTTGATAACATGTGAATTCAAGGGAGGTTTCCTTCTGAAAGACAAAGGAGGGTTATTAAATCTCCTTTTGGTTTGTGGAGTCACCAGATATTTTTCCTGAAACTAGCAAAAAAAAGGGGAATAAAAGCCTAGTGGAGTTGCCAGGTAAGCTTGTAAGAGAAAGGTCTTTGAGGCAAGGCTTACCAAAAGATTAGTCATTGAGGAAGATTGACTCAGTGTTCCCCAGCAACTGCACCAAAATGTTATCGCATAGTTTGTAGCTAGGTCAAAAGGCTAAAGGATAAAGGCCAAACTGGCGTAACAGGAACCTTCCCCACCTAATGTCACCTTAATGGGGAGGTTATTTCTATTTAGGGAGGTTAACCCAGGGGAGACGTCCCCGGTAACTTGGGGTTTCAAAAGGTTAAAGTATGAAAGTCAAGGAAAAGTTCCTCCTCACAGGTTACCACCAAAGTCAGAAGGTTCGGCTAATCATCCAATAAATGAAGTGTATGCCCAAATGAAAACACCTGCCTGGAACAAGACAACAACAATACAATATATATATGCAGGCTATAACTCAAAGGGTTAGTACTTCATGTGACTATCTGAAAATTATATACAAGCAATGAAACAACAAATATTTATGAATTCAACGTTTTGTTAATATGGCAATGTAAGAGTATCAATTCACCAATAACTATCAAGATGATGCAACAAACAACATATCCAATCAACCATTTACTCAATAAATTCCTTTAACCATCATCTAATTGCTTATTTTCAACATTTGTTGCGTTAAGATGAGATAACCAACTGTGACGTCAGCCTTAATTAGGGTTAGTTTGGTTAGTTAGGGTTTCAAAATTTAATGTTTTGAGAGTTGTTTTGGAAACTTGGACTTCAACGCTGTGTGTCTAAGATCAATGCCTAAGGGTATATGGAGTCATTCAAAGAGAGGACGCAAAGTTGAAGGAGCAATAGGCTAAAGACAAGAGGGAAGGGTTCTAGAGTGCTGCAATGGCAGGGCCCTAGAATGAAAACCCTAGGGGAAAGTGGCTCACTCTGGTGTTGCTTAAGCAAGGCCTCATGCTCTTTCCTCCTTCTTTAGGTCAAACTTGGAAAAATGGATAGCAAAGGAAAATATTTAAAACAAGAGGATTCAATGAGGGAGAGCATTGCAATGGCAAGGCTCTATCACTAAACCCTAGAAGATGGACGGCCCTAGGTGTAGATAACCTAGGCCTAAGACGTAACCCTCCTTTTAATATTTAAAAATTAAAGCTAGCTTAAGGGAGAAAGTAAGAAGCGTGTAGCAAAGGCTAGGCTCTTTCTTCCTTTCTCAATGGCTGAAAATTTCTCTCTAAGGGAAAATATGACAAGGACCTACTTGTGTGCTTGTCACCTAGGGTTTTAAAATCAGCAAATTTATAAGTTAATGCAAGAATACCAACCTAAAACCATTCAATCAAGAAGCTTTGTAGGAAAAAAAAACTTACATATCATGAAGAAATGGATGTGCAAACCCTAGTTGCAAACCTTCCTCAAGAGAAATGCCAAAATATGCCAAGAAAAGCCTTCTGTCAACAAGTGTGCCTCCTTTAAAAGACCAAATACCCAATAAGGGTGCAAAAAATCAGCCCTCACAAGTGTGATTTGTTGTGTTATGTTCAAATGAGGGAAAAACATCCTCAATATATAGTGTCTCATGACCTTTAATTAAAAATTAGGTCATTAAAAATATTCGACAAGGCTAATAACCAAAATCATACTGTTTTTACATTAACTGCTAAGTAAATGACATAAATGATCAAAAGGTGAGGCGTCAAGCTCCTCTGAGGGAGACGTTAGGCCCTTTTGGGGCTAATCCAGCATCCAGAAGTCAAACGTTGGCCCTTTTAGGGCTCCTCCAAGCTACCACACGTGCCAGTCATCCCATCAAACTGCCACATGCTCAAGATGATGTCCAAGCCTTTTGGGTGACATCTTGTCCATCAAAAGGAAAACATTCCATCTAAAGTGGGTCAATCCCCCTGGGTTGGGCTTAGCCAAAGTGTCCTGGGTGGAACATCCTTCTTCTTCTCATGTGAAAAGGCTCATCAAATCATTGTCTTGTCTCTGCCCCTGATGGGGTCTCAGCAACCATCTGATGGGCTCTTCAGCCCCATGGAGGTCTGAACTAATCATCTCCCCATATGTACCAGTCCAACTAGTACCTGTCTGTCGAGCATGGTCCTGCACATCAAAAACTTCGCCCTCCATGGGCTCATTAGTGATAGGGATCATAGAAATGTCAATCATATTTCATCATCAAATTTATCAAATACATGCATAAAACCCTTGATACATCATCCAATAGCTCAAAGACATTACAATGACGTACTATACAAAGACGAAGAAAAAGTCAAAATACTCTATTGGGCCAACATCCATAGGAGAAGGAAAGTTTCCAGAGGATATCATCCAATCCATGTAATATGAGGTGATGTGGTCAAGGGATGTCCAGACATACGGGTAGAGTGAAAGACAGGGGTGATATTACCTGTGGGTCCCTTTGTATAAGGTGAGTTGTACCTGTCATGGATGCAATTCTTTCCAAGCCCTTTATCTCCTTTATTCTTTCTTTTCTTTATTACTTTTTCTTATTTATTTCAAGGTCTAACTAGAGGACACTGCCTTGGCGTGGTGACTAGAGTTGACAATGTTACCCACAAGCACTTTCACGGAGATTATAAGGCTGGCTCGTGATTAGACCCCCTTCCCTTAGCCATGCAACCAAAGGTCACTACCCTGGCGTGGTAATCAGATAATGGAAATGTCATACTGCTAGGTACCCATGAACATAATGGACTGGCTCGTGATGAGACCCCCCATCCTCTTGGCTAGGTCTTGTTTTGTTATTTTTCTTTGGGTCCCTCTTATTTCTTGCTAAGAGGATTTTTATTGCCTTCTCGGGGATCCCTAGGTGAGGCATCTCTAGGTTTCATTTTTTATGGCTTTTATCTTTTACCAACTACTTTTACCTTATGGGCCTTTATCCCCTTCTTCCCACGAGATAAGGTGTAACCCCACAAATAGATCATCCTAATGTCCAGACTAGGGGAATGGGGCAGATGAGTGGGAGATAAGATGTAAGAGTGATGAGATGATGGGAGCGGATGATGGCCCTTCAAATTCCCCAAGTGGAAAACAAAAACCTATGGGTTCAAGCTCGCTAGGGTACCCTGTCAATCCCCCAACCATGGTCAAGTGGGTTAATGTAAGATCCAAGCAGTTGTCAGAGATAAAAGGAATTTGATGCATATATCTAAAGGTTATGATGATCAAATACAACACATACCATGATACCTAGACCAATTAACTCAAGGAGCAAGAGTCTTCTTTGATACAAGTCCAAGCTGAAGGTGATGGATGTTGTTGCTGCTGACAGGAAAAGTCTGATGAAGGAGGAGAAAGATGGGACCTCCAGGGATATGCTTAGGTCAATCCTACTCTCGGTACTCAATGTCTAGGACTTGTGGGCCTTGAGACATGATATCCTAGTTATCCCTAGAAAACGGGGATAACAGTCACCTTATTCTACATGAATTTGGCCATGTAGCTACTAAAACACCTCTTTAAAATCCTCATACTTCATGTATTCCACTTTGTATGCATCATGGGTAAAATCATTCATATGAATAACAATTTCCAAAGATATAATATTGGATGTGGGTGGCCTTAAAATCATGTATGCCAACTTATTAGTATTGTCCATATTATATTTGATTACTACATGAAAAATCTACAAAAACTCCACCCACTTGTAGTGTCTAGTTTTTTGAAGCTTCCTCTTGGAATGCAAATAATTAAATGGCTACTAATCAATGTGGGTGATAGTTTCCTTATCTATTGGATAATACTTCTATTTATTAACTACTTGAACTAAGGTGTAGAGTTCCTTATCATACATAGAGTAGTGAGGGAATCTTGCACAATGAAACATTTCATAAAGATCACATATCATATTAACTCTTTGCATCATGACCATTCCCATATATTATCCACTTGCATTCATATCCACTTACAAATACCTTTTCATATTAGTTAATGACAAAAATGTTCTTAATTGATCTTCCCTTTTAACTCATCAAAGGCCTTTTGTTGATTTTCCCCCCACTAGAAACTCTTACCACTAGTTATTCTGGAATGAAGTGGGGAAACTACAATTAAAAAGGATGATATAAAATTTTGTGGATACTACACCCCAAAAAAATATCCCAACTTCAGTGGCATTAGTAGGAACTAGTCACTTGAGGATGGACTCCATATTCCTGATATCTATCTTGAGTTTTTCTCAACCAATCACTCACCTAAAATACACCAATGACTACTAATATAACTTGAACATTTCCTTAGGTTAGACAATAGTTGATGATTTTTCAAAGTCTCTAACATGTGCATGATATCTGAGATATTCTCTTTTCAAGTAGATATATAAAACAATATTTCATCTAAGTACACTATGATTCATAAATGAATCTCGAAAGGGATGCAATACATCACTCATCAAACACATAAATCTAGAAAGTGTATTACATAAACCAAAATGTATTACCATCCTTTCAAATAGACCTTTCCTTGTATTGAAGATGGTTTTCTAGGTGTCCTATTATTTAAATCATACCTGATGTTGTCCCAATTTGATACACAATGTAGTGAAGTACTTGGTATACTACAATTGATGTAACAAATCATTAGTCCTGGGAAGAGAGTACTAATTCTTGAGGCTAATATTGTGAAAATCTCTATAGTTGATACACATTCACAAAGTCCCAATATTCTTGGGTACTATGATAATATTTGACTCATAAGGTGAGTTTCCTATTCGAATTACTCCTTGGTCCAACAACTACTACAACTATTTCTTCACTTTATCTTCTTCTAGGATGGACTATCTATATAAACCAATATTTGGTAGTGGGGAATGAAGTGAAAACTATATCATATTCCCCGCTTTCCTCTTAGGTTGTAACCCTTTAGGATCCTAAACAAATTCCATATATTCTTACAAAAACTCATAGAGATAATATTTCTCCTCCTTTGTACACCCCTCTAAAGATTCCTTTACTTTTATTGATTCATATTAACCTCATTGCTTCTGCCTTAAGAAAAGTAATGCAAAATTCCTACTAAAACTAATCAATTTTATGACTTGGTTATCACTTATTAGGAATATTTTGGATTTATCTCAATGTGCAATGATGATGAAAATCCTCCCCATCCTTGATTAGGAGGAACTAGTTTTCACTCCTCAAGAAGATCGCATCCCTCATATACATGTAGGGTCTTACAAACAGTACACCATAAACATCAAGTGGTACTACGTCTACCTTCACTTCATTAATATAGTTTTCACTTATAGGAAATTTAATATTACACTTTTTAGTGACTTTGATCTCTACATATTTATTTACCCATCCCGATGGATATTTGTTAGGATGATCATGAACTTCCAATGCAATATTTCCAACCATGTATTTTGCTATCATGTAACCAAAATTGATAAGATCATCCACCTTCGTCTTCTTGACCTAAAATTGAATATGGAAGAGTTTAGTCATCTTCTTCTATTTATTTTCATGAATGCTACTTAGTTTCACCTCCTTCTACACTGTAGTTTAGAAAATATTTTCATCTACATCATAGATACTCACTACCTGATTTCATGAACCTGTGGCTAGCATGACCTTCTTCTTGGCATTCTTATTATGGTTCATTGGGTTCATCTATGGATGTATCTTCAAACATTTATCTTTTTTGTGACCATCGATATTACAACGATTGTAGTGGTTGTTTAGATCCTTGCACTGATGTGTAGTGGTTGTGGTCTTCTTGTCCTTTCATTTCGATGTCTTCTACCCCTCCCTACAACCATATTAATGGTATTTATATTTGAAACAACTTGGGTATCCTTTATTACTTCCTAAATCTCTTATTTCTTTGCTTACACATAGGCCTCATTAATTTCCATAGGTTAAAAGATTGTCACTTTCTTCCATAAATGACTATGTATACCCCTAGATACTTAAGGAGTACATATAGATTCTTGGAAGATATAACCAACATAATAATAATTTTTTTGAACTCAGTGGTGTACCCTTACCCATTCTTCCCTTTCCTCTATCTGAACTGGCACCAATGTATCAATTTGTGCTCTACATACCCCATAGGGTAGAACTAGGACTTGATGAGGGTTTTATGTTCCTCCCACTTATTTACTAGTGGATCACTCTCCATCCCAAGTGTCTCTATGTGACATTCACTAGGTTAGGGCATGGTCTATAATTTATGTTGGGAAAATGAGATCCTTTTCTTTTATCCTATGTTATGAACATTGAAATGAACTTCTAATTATTGAAACTAGTGATTCAACTAAACAACATCAATCTCACTTTGGTATGCTTTGATGTTCACTTCCACTTCCATTTTAGTAGATATTGTGAAGAAGAGATGACACTAGAACTTGGTTTCTCTTTCTCTAGCTATTTTTTTGGCTCCTTTTTCGGGTCTTTATGGGGAGTAACTAACACATTGTTTTTATCCTACAATAGATCTATAAAGGCACTACCAAGTGACTAGCCTAAGTAGTGCAAAATAATGGTCATCTATTATAGATAGAAAAATAGTCAACATGGATATAGTGACTTATAAAGGAGTGCCATTGAACATAAATATATTGTTTAAATAATTATTTTTCCAATTAACTTAAATCTATATTCATTATAACAAAAAATTATTGTTTAATATATAAATTATTTTTTTTCTCACAAAGATTAGAGGATTTTTATTCATAAAAAGGTGTATCCTAGACTACCAAGTATAAAAAGAATAACTAGATACCAACACAAAATTCCAGTTTATCCAAAATAACATGCATCCATTTGCCTATCCTATCTATGTTGTTTCTCCAAACTCGAATACTATTGTGGAATTGAAGTGAGTAAATCCAATAGAAAAACTATTTATACATAAAAAATAAAAATAAAAAGACATTACTATGATATAGTAAGGTGGTCTTGGTGATCCTCCTCTAATTATCTAAAGGTTCAACCAGAGCATTCAGGTCATAAATTGCAGAAAACTCCCTCCTTGGTGAGCTGCCAATAACTGTTACTAAATAAGAATTCCACTAAGTAGATTGATTTTTAAGTGCTTTCAAGTGGCTCCTCAAAGAGGCTACCTCATTTTAAGGTTGACCCACCAAGTCCTGATAGTGTGTCCAAAACAAATGAAACAATAGAATTAAGAGCATTCACTGAGATGAGGAATATTTTTAAGCACTTTCAAGTGGCTCCTTAGAGAGGCTACCTCATTTTAAAGTTGACCCACCAAGTCTTGATGATGCACCAGTGTGTCCAAAAAAAATGAAAAAATAGAATTAAGAGTATTCACTGAGATGAGAAATCATTGTTGTTGAGCCATAATCTCTGCCTATTCTAATTTTTTGTCCTCTTGATCTCTACACATCACATTCACCATGATTATCGGCATAGACAGATCCAAAATCTCTCTAATAATCAAATTTGGGAAGGCAACACAAGAAATAAATGCACTAAAAGACCCATCGAACCCATAAAGGAACATAGACAAAACCCAGAAAACCCTAATAAGAATCACTTACCTTAAATTCACTATTCAAGCATGCATCCATTAATTTACCATGCAATCTCGCAAGCAAGCTAACTAAATCCATGATTTCCTCCCGGGAGAACTATACTTTTCTCTCGGCTTCCTATCTGCTTCATGATGGAAACCTACCAATCTATTGTCATTTCCCTTAGATGAGGAGTTGTGAGATCCTGCCCCCATACCATCGCAATAAGATTCAGTGAGCAAGCACAAGCTAGAATGTGACTCCAAAACATTGCCAATAGATCAATATTTAGATAAATAAATTATATATATATATATATATATATATATATATATATATATATATATATATATAACTTAATAAAAAAATTAAAATATACTTATTTGAAAAATTAATATACATAATTTAATATTTTATTAAATATAAAAGTTTTTAAATAAATAATAATATTAGTTTTTTCTTATTAGTTTTTTTTTATGCTTAGGGAATCGGCAACTAGCGGTTGTCGGGCCATAAATTTTAAATATTAGAAAAAATAACTATAATAAAACAAAACAATATTATTTTTTATTTAAAAAGTATTATATTTAATAAATATTAAATTATATATAATAAAATTAAAATAAAAATAATGATTTTTTATAACTTATATATAATTTTTAAGTGGTAAAAACTAGGTTATAAATTTAAAACTTAACTTATAAATATTTGATTACTTTCTAAATATCAACCTATGTTATATTTTAATTTTTTATAAAATACTTTGTTATTATAAGAGAGAGGTACTTATTTAGTTGAAATTTTATGAAAAATATTTTAAAATTTTATTTTATTTTATTTTATTTTTAATTTTAATTTTATTTTTGGAAGAAGGTCGTTTTTTAAAAAAGGCACAATAGTTGGAAACTTTTTAAGTATTATTTTTGACCCGTTTGAAATAAATTAACTTGTCAAACACGTTTCAAATTATTGTTAATAAAGGATATTTTTTAATTAATTAATATTTTATTCAAATTATTATTGATAAAGGATATTTTTAAATTAATTAATATTTTATAATGGTAAAACTACATGCCGCTCACACACACATGAGATTGCTCATATCAATAAATTTTTTCAATAAATGCGGGTTAACTTCTTTCCCAACTAAACATATAAAGTCACGTCAAAAAATTATTGATGATGATTTTGTTTATAACCTCACCTCAAAAAGTTTATGATGATTTGCTTATAAAAATTACTTTTATAAGATTATAAAATTGTTGGTTTAGTAAGTATACGGTAAATTGAATTGAAATTACTTTTATAAGATTATATGGTTTAGTAAGTATAGGGTAAATTGAATTGATTTTGAGGTAAACACATAAATTCATATGAATTTATAATTTAATTTTAAAATATAAAATAGTTTTTTTAATAAATAAATGTTAATTTTATTTGTAATCAAATAAATTTTGTTTAATTTATAACAATTTTATGATTTAATTTTAAAATTATAAATTTTGATAAATATTTTTTTTTCTAAAAAGATAATTTTATTTCTTACGATAGACAAAGTTACATTTTATAGGTGCTTCAAGAGCATGTTAGTGTGGATTTATCAAAAGAAAGGAAAAGACCCACAATCCATCTTTAAAAAGTGGTCAATGAGATACGTCACTTAAAAAGTTTTTCAAATCATAAGTGATTTTCATGCAGGCAAAGAAGGTGCCCGAAAAAATTCTTCATTAAAATGATGTAAGTGTTGTACGTCATTAATCTTAATCTTACTTTCCACTTCAATCATGTGTGACTGAAACTAAGCTTTCTTTTTATCAACGGCTTCATAGATTCTTGGTACATTTCTTCCCATGACTTCAAGTGTCGCAACTTGTTGTGCATTGTGAAAATTCCTCACTTTTTCACGTTTCTGAGGGAAATCTATATACATGTGGTTGCCCCCACAACCCCAACATTGAATAGGTGGTTTCCTTGGTCTTTCTCCCTATTTCCTCTGTCATTCTGGGCTCCTTGGGAGTTGAATGTCCTTGAGAAATATTTCTAAAAAATGGTAGCGTAGTCTCCTTCTTCATTTTTTCTATCTTTATTTTCTTCTTGTATTCCCAATCCTTTTGGAAAATCGGTCTACCCCTTTGCTAATCATAGATACATTTAGCCCGCATGATGGTTTCCTCCATTGTCTTGGGGTCATCATATTATGTCTTGTCACTGATAAATGATCACATCCCACTCAAATACCTATCAATTTTGACTTTCTCATCCTTGATGAATGCAACGTATTTCAACAGCTCTAAGAATCTTCTTTCATACTCAACTATTTTCATACTCCCAAGCTTGAGTTCAAAGAACTCATTCGTTTTCTTGTTATAGTATTACTTGGTTAAGTATTTATTTTGAAATTACATTTTAAACTCTCTCCAAGTAACCTTCTTCTCATCAATGTGTTGCACTTGCATGAAATGATCCTACCACATTGATGTTTTTTCCTTTAACTGATAGATGAAAATTCTCCCTTATGCATGCGTAGAGTAATTATGCATTTGGAAGTACTACCCCATGCCCAATAATTAGGTATCTTCTTCTTCATCCTTCGTGTGCTCACCATCAAAGGTAGGAGGCTTGATCTTATTCATTTCTTCATGTAGCTTGTCCACCCAAGTCCTTCTCTTATGCTTTCTGATAGAAGATGGACTTGAGCTACTACACACTTTCCTAAATAAATATTTTGGTGAGTGGTGATTATTTCTATCAACACTTCTTGTTTTTATTTTCCCTATCTCCTTCTCCATTTTATTTTTTATTATTTCCAAATTTACTCCTATAAAATTGTTGGTTTATTAATTTTTTAATAATTACACAGTAATTTGATTTTCACTTAAACACATAAACTCATATTATTTTATATGTTATTTTTTAAAATATTAAACAGTTTTCTCAATAAATAAATGTTAATTATATTTTTAATTAAATAAATTTATTTAAAAACATATAACAAATTTTATGATTTAATTTTAAATTATTAATTTAATTTAATTTAATTTTAATAAACATTTAAATTTACATATAATTTCATAATCAAATGTATGTTTATCTTATAAACATACCATATAAATTTAATAAATCTTATTTTATATTTAAATTCACAAATTCAATTCCTAACATAAATTCTACAAATTCAATTTTATGTTTCAAATCTTTGACTTTAAAGAATTGAGAAATTAATTAATAATAATTAACAAAAACATTCTCAATAAAATTAAAGAAAACTTTCTCAATAAAATTATTGAAATAAAATTAAATAAATAATTACATTTTAAAACATAAAATATAAACTTTTGATTTATTAAATTATTTTTATTTTATTTTTTTAATTTAATGAATATTTTTTTAGAACATAATTAATATGATAAAATAGAAAGTGATATATAATATTTAAATCAATGTTCATTTAAATTTATGGAAATAGTCCATTTATAATGTTTGTGGTATTGATTACTTTTAGAAACATAAACTAATATCGTAGTATTTAAAATAATGATATTTATATCAATATTCATGTGATAGAGAGCATAATGAACAATTTTTATGACACACATAGATAAATATATATGAATTGACATATACATAGACAACATATAAAGGTAAATAGAGACATATATACATAATGAAGAAAACGTAAATATTATGAAAGCATTAGTAAATGATCTTAAATATTCAATATTTAAAGTTTTATAAAGTTTTAATAATTTGAATTTTACCTAATCTTTTCAAGATACAATTTAATTTCAAAAATAACAAAAAAAATTATTGCTATAAACCAATTAACATATATGATGTTATAGAAAACTACATAAACAACATAGTATACTTAGCTTTATCATACCCTTAAAACAAAGGGGAATCAAAATCATTTAAGAAAAAGGCATTTTGGCCTCAAATTATTCAAGGCTTCCCTTTTTTTTTGGTTCATGGGACCATGTTAGTTATTTAATATTCTCCACACAAATTCTTTAGGATTGTTGAGCACCTTCTCTTCAAATTCATCTATGTGATGACATGATATATCTTCTTTCTCTATTAAGAATTTATGGAATTTTATTATAAATTTTCTCTTTCTCTTTTAAGAATTCATGAAATTCTATTACAATTTTAAACTTTCTCTTTATTTAGATTTTTCACTTTCTATTTTTCATTTTATCAAATGACTATGTAAAGATAGCGATACAACAATGAATTTATATTTGTGTTATTTAGGACATAGTATTTCTTTAAGTTTTCCAATATTGATTATCACCAAAATTCTAAGTCTTATATTTCATGAACCACTCTTGTCTCTTTCGAACATTAGGAATAAAACAATTTTTACAAGGGTTTTTCTTTGTGTTTCCACTTCAGAGACTAATCGTGTTCATTGAATAAATCCTAAGAGATTCTATCTTTGCAATGTTTTTTGGGTAAAGAATATGCCAACAAAGATTAGTGGAGTGAAACATTCTCTTTGTGGCCCTTCCTCATGAATATGTACCAACACGTTATTTGACCTCAAGGGTGTGGATTTAAGTGTTTTCTGTCGTGATTAAGAGACATTGTTTCCAACTATACCATTTATGATATGATGAGACACTGAAGTGGAGTGAGAGATTACCCTCTATTCAATTTCTTATTGTGAATGTTTCATATTATCCTACTTATTTTACTTATCAACTTACCTATATATATTCTTATCTTAAGAGAGCATGAGATTATATATCTATCTTTTTATTTAATGATATGACCATATTGTCCATCCACTAATCATTTTATACTTAAGTGAAAATAATTTTACAAATATAACCAAACTATGCTCTACTATGTGGGGATCCACTTATGATTAAACTTAAAAAAAAATCATAACATTCCATTCACATTCTTTTAACTAACTAAAATTTTTCAAACAAAGCTTCTACAACAATAGACACGCCATAGGATCTTTACATTGAAACTTGTTTTACCTTAGAGAAACTGACGTAGGAGCATCGTCAACAGGTACACGTGGAAGGACAACTCAGTGCTTGAGGACCAATTCAGAATATCAAACATTGGTCGGTACTACAAGCTTTTGAATATGATAGAAAACAAAAAAGGAAAGATCATACACATGGAGACAAAATGAGCATGCGTGACTTGGGAGCTTAACCCTAGTTTCAATGTAACTGCAATTAGATAGCAATTAGTTTGTTTCGTTTTTATAAAGAGAGATTTTGTATGCCAAAAAGAAGGGTTACGAGAATTATGAGCAAGTAGGAATTTGTGAACAGTAGTTGTTGCTTTGATTTTAGCTGTAACCATTTTCTTGATTTTGAATGAATATAACAGAGGAAAATTCATCCAATATATGGTGTGAATGTTGTTTACAGTTTCCCTGTTGTTGTCATAAATCTTTTCAAGAATGAATGAATCTTGCTACGAGTGCATGTAGATTTGAAATGCTTGTATAACTTTTAAAATATATTTTCTCCATGAGCTGGTGCGAAGTGTGCACATAGTCCGTAAGGAGTGCATTGACAAGGTTTGTTTCGACTCGTAAATCTTAGGAGAAATATCGTAATATTTCCTTTGCAAGGAGTGCAAAGTGACTGCTGCAAGAAGTGTGCAATTTTCATAGAACTCAAATCCGTGTAAATATTTGTTGCAAAGAGTGCACAGGTCTGGAATTCAACAAATAGTTGAAGCGACTCCATAAAGAAGTCGAAGGACAAGAGCAGAGGAATGCCAAGAGGGCGAGAAAGAATTATTTTCAATAATCTTTGGATCTGAGTTTGACAAATTTTCTGGAAAAGAAAGAAGTGCTTGGGAGATCAAAATCTTTGAGGAGATCAAGCGCAGGAGAGGTAGAACTTTCGAAGAAGTGCGAACAAGATCCAAGAAGCGAACTTGTAGGAAGGATAAAGGTCAAAGCCTTTAAATCTTTTGAAAATAATCTTCTAAGTTACAAGAAAGCGTAAGCTCAAGGGAAAAGATCTGGATTGTCTGATCAATGTCCAAACAACAAGGAGTGAGAACAAGGGAAAATATCTCAGTTGTCTGATCTAAGCGCAAAGAAAATATCTTAGTCGTTCGATCTGAAATCCAGAGAAAGGATCTTAGTCATTCGATCTGCGCGCAAAAGGATCATAGTCATCCGATCAAGGTAAAGTGCACTAACCTTAAAGCTTTGAAACTGTATAGGAGAATTGGACTTACAAAAATCTGAAATCATTGGAGCCATCCGTTATCAAGGAGGAAACGGGGTGAGAGATCAACATTTTGTTGACTTGCAAAGTGGAAAGGTCAAAGAGTAGAGTCATGAAGATTCGCGAAGTGCGAACTCGTGAAAAGATCACAGTCGTTGATCATTCTGAAATCAAAGAGGTTGTCCATCGTCAAGGAGGACATGTGACGAGGGATCAACATTTCATTGACTCGTGACTTAAAGAAGTCAAAGGCAAAGTTACGAGAACTCATGAAATGTGAAATCACGTTTTGATCACAAACGTTGATCGAAGGAGGGAGATGAACCATATATCTGGTCTTTTCAGGAGTTTGTGACTCGAGAAATCAGAGGTAAGAGTTCTGAGGAATCACAAAATGTGAAATCGTGATTTGATATGAGCCGTCAGATCTAGGAGAGATCTGGACCGTTGATTGTCCAGGGAGACGATTCGTAAAGTGAAAACTCGCGAAATGTGAAATTGTGAAGTGTTCGAAAGATTGGACATAAACATAGCGAAGAGTCACATCAGTGAAGGGGAATAGAGGGGCTAGGATGCACTAGGATCCTATCAAGATTTCGGGAGTCGGGAGAGTCCGAGTGACTCACATGTAAAGACCCAATATGCGAAGTCATGACATGCCTTTCGATTACGTGGCTGGTCACATCCATGGCCACATAAAGGGAGGGACTTAACTAGGAGAGATAGCACCTAAATACATTGAATCTTAAAGGCGTTAAGGGGAAGGTCGCGGGTTCCATACAACCTGTGCTTTAAGGGAAAGAGGGCTGGTTAAGTGGAATTGAGGTTCTTGAGAGGCTGAAGATTCAAACTCACTTCCTTGATCGATCCTAGACCAGGAGGTCATGCATCCCTTAGGATAGAAGGGGGGTATGCATCAACAACCCATGTGGAAATTCCTCTATTAAGAAATATATGATTGTTCCTTGCAATTATTATTAGAAAGAAATCTAAATCATTATAGAGTAGATGGATATTCATTGATTATATTGACTTTAAAATAGAGTTATATTTCTTCATCTCCTTTCATATACTATCCTTCTTACTCCTTTTTCACTACTCGAGAAGAAATTTTCTACTAAGGAGTTGGGCCATGTTCCTCCATTCCATGTGTAGTTGTAATTCCTACTCTTTATTATTAGGTTTATGGGTCTATATTATCCTTATTGTTGTAGAAATGATTATCAACTTGATAATAGTGTAACTTTATCATTAGAAATTTAATTTGGATGTTGTTTTTCTTACAAGTTATTGACAATATATGTACTTTTGAAAGTATTTTGATAAACTTCTTACCATTTTGGAGTGCAAATAGCACTACTAAAAAATAACTCAAGTACAACTTTAATTTTGGACTCCATAATTTAAAAAATAAAAATAAAAAAAAATCCATTTTAAATTATTCAAATAATTAGGTTGTTTGTTCATTCATGCACATAATATTTAATTAAATTCAAATGGTTGTACAAATATTTTACACAAATAAATATTTATTTTCCCATAAAATGCTATTATAGTATTGATGAAATCTTCAATAATTGCACAAATATTTTACATCAATAAATATTCATTTTCCCATAAAATGCTATTATATTATTATTGAAATCTTATTATAACATTGAATTGTTGTTTATTTAACGATTTACTCTTAAATAAAATTGACTAAAAACATTATCCATAATCTAAAGAACTAATAATATATATGAAAATTAAACAACTACGAAAATTCTTAAATAACCAAAATCGATCACCCATTATAACCTACAAAGTGAATTTAAACACTCAATCTTAGTAATATATTTCAGAGAAAGATAATAATCACATTTCTA
>JASDQU010240447.1:8634-27642 GCA_032191745.1 Picea mariana | reverse complement strand
ATCATATAATAATTTCTCTCTCCTTATGGTTTCTTTCATAGTTTCAGGATCATCATATTGGATCTTGTCACTAAGGAAGGCTGGCAGTCCACTCAAATATCTTTGGATTTTGACAGTCTCATCTTTGATGAAAGGAACATACTTCAACAACTCTAGGAATCTTATTTCATATTCAGCTATAGTCATGCTGCCCAATTTGAGTTCAAAGAACTCCTTCATATTTCTGTCATAGTATCTCTTAGTTAAGTATTTATTTTCAAAGTGTTTCTTGAATTCCCTCCAGGTAACATTCTTCTCTTTGATGTATTGTACTTTCACAAGCTGGTCCCACCACATGGATTCTTTTCCTTTCAGTTGATACATTGCAATTATTCCTTCTGCATGTGAGGAGTAATTAGCCAGTTGGAAATATTTCCTCATGCCAAGAAGACATGTCTTAACATTTTCCTCCTTATGGTGCTCTCCATCAAACATAGGAGGTTTAATATTGTTCATTTCACCCTTCAGTTCATCCACTCCAGATATCCTATGCTTTCTGGTAGGAAATGGACTTGAACTACCATGTGCCCTCCTCTTGGAGTTCCCTTGGGAGTGATGATGGTATCTACCAACACTCCTTGATTTTCTCTTCTCATCAGGGGACCTGTGACTTCCTGATTTACTGGAGTCACTCTCCTTATCCAATTTATTTTCTATTCTTTCCAGGCTCTGCATCAACTTTATGTTGAATTATCCCTATTGTTCCTTGGATTTCATGAGCTTTCTGTTATCTTCTCGGTGAGTCTGGACATCTTTCTGCAACTTTTCAATGATTTTCATCATGTTTCCTTCCTTATCTATCTCTTCTTCATGCCCATTGGAGTTCGATCCTTCAACTCCTATATGGACATCCATTCCTCTAACTTCATTTTCCGAACTGTAAGAACCTTGTGCCTTCCTCATTTATATGTACTAAGTGACAATTCAGTTAGGTTCTGAAAATCATTAACTTTACAAAATGTGCAGTCAACCGAAATTTTGTCAGGCTATCAAACTTTAATAATTTTCTAGAATAAACCAATCTGATTCAACAAAACAATATCAGATTCCATTTTCTACAGGTCTTGGTCAGTCAAGAAACCCTCGGCTTCAATCTCTAAGCCCAAATTTGTTATGCCACAAATTTCGAGCGTTAGCCCCTTTTCTTCAGCCCTTGGTTCACATGTGACCACGGATGTGACCCAACACTTATGATTTGGGTGCTTATCTGGAGCTTTGAAACTTCAGGGTCTGAGCTTCATAGGTTTCCCTTTTTCCGTGCATCCTAGCATCACATAAAAACGAATTGTAGAATGTGCAAATAACGACGGATATACGGTCCACCTTCCTTCATGCACCATTTCTTCCGGAGTTTCAAGTCTATGAACTTCATGATCTCATGCCATGCGTCCACTAGGGACCACGGTTTTCATGCTCGAACTAATAAATGTCGAAAACGTCACATCAAATTTAGTACTTTTCAAATTGCAGGGACATGGGTTGGTGGTTTTGGAGTAACCCACCGATCATTCCACAATTGTCCCCACGCTGACATGTACCCCTTCTGTAAAATCGTGGTTTGGATACTGAGACCGCCTTGTAGAATTATCTACCACGCAACTTCAATCCCTGCAATGCCTCCCTACCCTTGATCTTGATAGATCATGACCAAGTTAATGTGGGCCCGATCTAGATAAATTATTCATAACACTTAACTACCTTGTGCTAGCACCAGAAGCGCCACTCGGTAGGACACATGAAGCTGACACATGGTCCAATCAGGCAAGTGATATATGTCACATTCTAACTGCATTTCCATCTTACCAAGGTTCTTAACTCATCGACACATGGCACACATCCCATCTATCCACGTCATCCCCAGTGACGTCAATAGGCCATGTCACTCTTGGACTTCGGGATTCAAAATATTTCACCTTATCACACCCCGTTTCTCCTAAACGCCAAACTCTTGAACAAGTCGATCTTTTGACACATGTCTCTTGCAACGAATGGTCCAGATTAACTACATACTTTGGGAGTTTTCACATCATCACACTCCATTTCTCTCGAAATGTCAAACTCCTAAACAAGCTGATCTTCTGACAGTCATCTCTTGTGAAGAACGATCCATATTAACTTTGGACTTCAGGATTTTGTGCATCAGCACACTCCATTTCTCCTGAATTTCATATTCCCGAACAAGATAAATTTCCAACACGTGTTCCTTTCTTGGATCGACCGACAGGAAATACACAGAGTTCACTCTGTCTTCTCTAGATGTAATCGAGAGTTGTGACCCTGGCTAACATTTGGGTGCTCATCTCACTTGTAAGATCAATAATCATGTTTCAATGAACCATGAATATCAACATCCATGAACGATTGCATGAACTCAACTTTCTTACACTTTAATTTCCTTCCCAATCTCCGCAATGCGAAGATTCTTGTCCATAGTGGAATCGATATCTACAGTTTCTCTGTTGATCGAGAAATATCAACGATCTTGAGGGATTGTGGGGTCTCAAATTACTCTCGCTGTAATTTCCTTTCCAATATCTGCAATCTCTTCCCACCGTCGATCTCCCCTTAATGAGACCTAGCGGTAGTGACTTAATCTTCGCTTGATCTGATGGCTCAAATTCAAACCTTGCGGTTCCAAACCCCCCAGTTACTACAGTTTATTTTCTTTGCTATATTTCTCGAATCTCTATACCTCTTGAGCTTCCAAACACGGCCCAGGTGCTCTCTTGGCACTCTGGAATGTTCTTAAATTCAAATTTTGTCCTCAACAATTCTTTTCCAAAACTTTTTCTTCAACTTCCACTAACATGGCCCATCCAGGCTCAGTGTTGAAACCATGGCTTTGATACCCAGTTTTAACATCCCCGACCATCCACATATGCCAGGAAACGCTAACCAAAAACCTTATCTTTTCCCAACTAGCTCTGATACCAATTTGTAACGTCCCCGACCATCCAACCCTACTAGGAAATGTCACTGTGGAATTTCACTGTAATACCATTTTGTGGCAGCCCCGACCACCCAGGTTGGGCMATGTAACACCACCAACAGACTGCTAAGCTCTGATAGCAGGTTAATTGTTCATCCTGGAGTACATATATATTACATGCATTTCTAATGAAATAAAAAGGCAATAAAATATACTACTACCATACTAACTCATGCGAAATCGATCGTAAATCATACTGTCAACGAAAGCACATGATAACATTGTAAGAATCACATGCATGCACAAAAAGAATCATTAAACAAAGAGTTGATACTCATCTTTGGATTATGAATACCACCAACTATGTGGAGTCCTTCCAAGAACCTCCCAGCCTTAGACTACACTACTCATCACTCTCAGCAATGGGTCACCCCCGAGCTAGGACTAAAATCCACCGGGCAAGGGATTCCTTGGCTTGGAAATGCTAACAGGAATGTCACATAGTTCAACAGGAAGGATTCTCTTAGGAGCCACTTATGCCCACTGCTCACAGAATCTCATTCCCCACATGCCTGTCCCACCCCAGGAGTATACACCTTCACTATCACACAGTTCATCAACAGCTCCACCTCCCTTTCGGGGCTTCAACAATAGGTTGAACATGAACTTTCAAAGTTATGTACCTATTATTGGACTACCTCTAGGATAATTCACTTCCTGAGCACACTCTCTCACCTGGAGAGAGTTTCTCATAGGCCTGACAACCTGCCTCTTCAATCTACGGGTCTGACAACTCGCATTTGCGAACCATAGGTATGACAACTTGTTTCTTCTATCCAAATCCTAAGACAAATGGGAAAGGGTGAAGGAGACAAGATAACTCAGGTAAGGCAGAGTATGACTCAACAAATACCAATTCGTGCAAGTTACAGAGGTTCATGATGGCCATGGGTTCAACAATCGCGGAAATGGATGGCTATGTGATTTCTCGGTGCGTGAGTGAACTTGTCAGGATAAGGTGGCCGAATGCTTAGAGAATGTCAAGAATGATGAGCCTGTGAGATCCAAATGTGTTTCCCTGAACCTCCCCTCAGTACTCCCCCCAAGCAACAAAAATTCCCACATAAAACTGCATGTGTGTTGGCACCAGGCCAAAGGGGAAAGAAGAAGGATCGTGAGAAAGAAAGTGTGTAGAAAATTGAAGTAACAACTGGCAAAAGAAAAAAATGCGTGAATGCAAGAAAGCATGCACAAATGAAAGTGACAACTAGAGGAAGAAAAGCATGCGCATGGGAGAAATACCTAACATAAGAAGGGTTAGGGTTTTGGTAATATTCTGTAAAAGGCTGAAGAGCCCGAAATGTATAAATATAGATACGAAAGTATCATATAGGGTTGATTATTGTTATTGTGATGGTTTTTGTTATGATTGTTGTTGAGGGTTAGGTTTTTTTGTTATTTTAGCTGTGTGAACCGATTTTGTAAGTTGTTGAGCAAAGAAGATACGAGGGAAGGTAGATCTGAGGATCTACCCAATTTTGTGGAGAATTGTAAGCGCGTGGTGCCAGGAATACAAAACTTCCATAATAAAAGATCCAAGAGCCAAATCTTTGTGGACGTAGCCTAGGAGGGGGTGAACCAAGGTAATACTCGTGTAATATCTTGAATGTATGCATGTCTCTTCTTTCTTTTAACAATTAATGGTTAAGCTTGATGAATGAGTTAGCACATTGTTATGAATCTGTTTATACTCTGCTGGAACTAAACTATGAAATATATGTATGCGACTTCAAGGGATAAGTAGTTTCCCTTACAACTCACGGTACCTGGCTTTAATCAAGAAACCCCTATCCCATACTCTGTCCTAGGTTGTAAACACCTGAGTCTTATAGTCACCCATTTAAAGCTATCTCAGGTGAGACTGCACAGTACCTTCCGGGTGTTGTGTTGCCTTCTAGTTTACCAGGAGGGCCAATAGTTTTAGAGACTTTGTTGGAACCCCGAATGACATGAACCCTGGGTTAATAGCTTAGACAACCCAACAAGGGAAATAGTAAACCAACAAATGGTTCCGTTGTCGGGTTAATAGGAACAAGAGAGGACTGAGTAGATGAGTTAGAATGAATAAGAAACGAAGGAGTGGAACAAAAGAGCTATGAGCCATTAGAAGGGAATGTTGAGACCTTGGAACCCCATGAGAGAATAAATCGAGGGCTGGTTAAGAACTAAAGAGATAGAGTTTTCACAGAAAGACAATAGAAACCCCAGGATCACACTGTGTAAATACCTGGATAAATACGTATTTACGGATTTACATAAAGTATTTTTCTGTGATTTTATGCATCTACTACAGGAGTGGATATTAAGGTTAAAGGATAACCATGCGATGAACCAGATTCGACAACTATATTGGACTCTAGTACAGATCTAGCAGCTGCATCAGGTGAACAAAAAATTCACCCATGCAGTCGACTTTTGGCTTGACAGTATTGTGGTAGTCTTTATCAAAGAATTTGCAGTAGACATAGCAAAGTCATATAGTGTAGCCAAGAAAGAGTTCCTATGAGGACCCAAAGGAAGGTACATTTGATCATTGTATACTTCTATCAAGATATTTCTATATAACAAAGGTGTAATGACAATGGAATCAGACAACTAGACTTCCCTGCGTGCATGGGGGAAGGGGGGAATCACTGACAGAGAGAGGAGGAATGGAAGGAGGGTAGGATAAAGAGAAGAAAGAAGAGGAACCCTTGGACCTGATCTTGATGGATGACGACCAACTTAAGTGGATCTTGGCATCATCAGGAACAACGCATAGCGGAGCACCCTACCAATATAAGGTGAATACCAAGAAGAGAGCCATAGCCGAGAGGCAGGGATTGGCAAGAAATGAGGAAGAGGTAGAAGATCTCTGAGCTATGGAGCAGATTGAGGAAATCTTGTGCACCATGTATGAGAGGAAAACAAGAGGCCCAAGAACAGGAGGAGAAGGCAACCATCCCTTTAATATTAATGTCAGTGTGGAACCCATAAACCCATGTGCGACCAATACACCAAAGAGAACACCATCGTTTAGACAACCAAAATTCAGAGGAAGTCCGATAACAAGAAGCACATCTACACAAAGAGAAACAACTGGAGGAGCCAGTTCAGACAACCTTAGTCAAGTATCTACACCGCATGGAGGAGGGAGTAGCTCAGTATTTGGAATGGTATGACACGATCCTACTATCATATTACCAGAGTTTCAAGGAGAAGCAACAAAAGATCCTGAGAAGCATATGTTCATTTACGTAAAGATATGGGAAGCAAAGCAGATCACTGAAAAAGACACCAAACTCTCAGCTAGCGATCATGCTAAGAGACCGAGCACTAGACTGGTACATGAGTCTAGACACGAACAGTGTTCCTGGAATGACAAGGACACTGGACGACATTAAGAAACTATTGATAAATGTGTTCTAGAAGCCGAGCTCAGAGGATCAATACATGAATGAGATGATTGAAATAAGATAGAAACCAGGAGAATCAATATGGGAGATTGATCAAAGATTCAAGTGATTAAAAGGAAAGTTAAAATAGCTTATGACCGATATGCAACATCGACACCTGTTTTTCAACTCACTACTCCCACACTTAAAATATTCATTACGAAAACAGAAGTTTTAGATGTAGGCAGAGGCTCTGCAGGAAACCTTGCAATTGGAAGAGAATCAGTACCAGTAGACACACCCGACTATCGAAGAACTGAAGGAGGATCTGAAGAACTTAGCATTTCAGCTAAACCAAAATAAGAACAAGGACAAACGAGAAGCTGTTTGGTGCACTACTTGCAGGAAAAAAGGAAACCATAAGAATGAATTCTCAACATTCGCATAGTATATGGAAATGGGGATGCCAAACCCACTACCACAGGGAGGATTATGGTGAGAAGTATGAAAGAAACTGGGTCACGACCCTTACCACTGCACGATGATGTAGAAATACCAAATATTTCCAAAGAACTCATATTGCACCTTTTGCAAGTCAGTCGGCCATGACGAAAAAGATTGCAGAACTATGGAGCTGATGCGGGAAAGAACTTCAGACGCATATAGGGTATAGGCATAAATGATGACTAGGAAAGAAGCACCACAGTTCACTCAAGCCCCAGCCCCATACAACACTGCACATCAGCAGTATAATACTATGTCGCAACCGTACAATAACACACAACCACAGTACAACCCGACATAGCCCCAGTACAATACCACACAGTATAATCATGGACCACAGTATAACACGCTGCGAGGTGATCGTACAACTTATAGAGGAGCAGGATGATCTAGAGGAGGTTTCGGACGTGGTATAGGACCAGTCACATGTCACAATTGCCAGCAACCAGGAAATTATGCACGTGAGTGCCCACTGCCACCAACGACTTGTATGTATTATCGTGCATCAGACCACGATACAGAGGAATGTATGACATTACTTGTAAATATCTAGGAAAAAAGGAATCAAAATAACTAGAATGTTCAGTGGATTTCATCCAAAGCAAGGGATGACGAACGAAACATCAACATAGTCACTGGAGGAGGAATGAAAACATGAAATGACGCAGTTCGACAGGAACCAGCACAGAACCAATGGGTAAATAAGAACACTGACCCCAAGAAGTAGTTCGATGTGCATAAGGAGAAGGATATCTTTACAGAAGCCCAACAAGAATTCCAGAAGGAGAACATTGCGTCGATTGTATAATAGAGCAAGGAAGCTCCGAAATATGAAATGCCGCCATCACTAGACCATACCAACAGAATACAACCCAAGTAACGAGTAAGTACTATCAAAGACTTTTTGCAATCATGCCTCAAAATGTTAAATGATCCTTCATCTGTCAAAATATTGCAAAACATCCTAGAAAAATGTGGCAGTGAGATGGAATAGAAGCCAAAATTGAAAATTGTCAACCACCTACATACAAGAAGAAGAACAAGTAGAGAATTTAGACTAAATGCTAACGTTGGGGATTTCAATATGGGAGATGTTATACTAGATCTAGGATCCGAAATGAATGTACTACCAGAAGCTACGTGGCAATGCATGGGAGAACCTACACTGGGATACTCAACTGTTCAATTAAAGCTAGCAAATCAACATAGAGTCCTACCAATAGGTAGACTGAAAGGAGTGACGGTAGATCTTGATGGTGTGCGCACTAAGGTAGACTTTGAAGTCATTGAAATAGTAGATGGCACAACACCTTACCCGACGCTACTTGGTCTGGATTGGGTGTTTGACAACCAGGCCATAATTAACTTAAAAACTAGAAAAATGACATTTGAGTCGGTGGACTACAGGGTCATAGACCCACTCGACCCATTAGAAAGCGAGAGTTTTGTAGAACCCACTTGTTTTGATTTAGAAGAGATTGACTAGTTGTACAGAACAATTGCGCGCGATGTGGACTATATAAACCCAACTGTAGACGGGGTACTCAGTTGGCGGAGCATTACTTCATATACAATAGACTTAGACAGGGGGTTAAAAAACTGGTAGCAAAGACTACACGAAGTATCCACAAGAAGGTGTGCCAGAATAGACTGCACAGTAAGGTGGATTGGCACAGAAATCAGAGAACCACCCAGTTTTCACAGCCTAAATGATTTGGAAACTTTCTTGACATAATATGAAAATGAAGTATTAGAAAACTAGATATTGCTAGCACTAGATTTAGCACTAAAGTCTACACCCGCAATATCATGGGGTGCACATAAAGAGACTATCACGGATTGGTACCATTGTAAGATATTACTGCACATAAGGTTCAGTGCAGAACAAACAATTAACAAACAACATAAATATGACAGACTAGGTGCACCAGCAGAACACTTGGAGGCATGTAAAATGCTATGGAAAATGGCACCACTGGAGGAATGGTCTCACCAATTCATTCATACTTTATAGGGCATACCAACGAATTGGTATACGGACCAAGAAATGCGTAAAGGAACCAAGACATGGGCGACACTCCAACAAAACTTTACATTCACTTTCTCATTCAAGCATGAGAACCCCAACATAGATGCAACCCTGAAATGGATTAGAGACATCATATTCATTGAAGAACCATAAGTGGAAGCTATCATAGAGGTACATCAACGGAATAAGCATACAGTCAAAGATCTACTATCATGCTACCACGTACAGGAGGAAGTAGGGGATGAAGATGATCTGCGTGATATTTAGATAGAAGAAGTCGAAGGCGAGAGAGATGTGGAAGGACCACCCTTAGAGTTAGATGTCATCTCTGTGCCAATCAAGATAAAGAAATTTAACATATGGACTGCCGAGCAGCCCAAAATGGTCAGCATTGGATATTACTGGGACGAACAGACACTAGAAAGCATCACATAATTGTTGCACAAATACAATGACATTTTTTCCCACAACCTTTACAGAGATGAAAGGAATAGCTGGAGAATTAGGAGAAATGAAGATACCACTCAGACTTGATGCGAGACCCATTAAAAAATGACCATATAGGTTGAAACCCATATATAAACAGAAAGTTAAAGATGAGATCGACAGGATGCTCAAGGCTGACATCATCGAACCATTTGAAGAATCAGAATGGATAAGCCCGATGGTAGTACAGGACAAGAAATAGGGAAGGGGGATTAGGATATGCGTCGACTTGAGGAAGTTGAATGATGCATGCCTACACGACCCATTCCCCACACCGTTCACGAATGAAGTACTTGAGAACGTAGGAGGCCACGAAGCCTACTCATTCACTGATGGATTCTCAGGATATCATCAGATTAAGATAGCACAGGAGGATAGACACAAGACCACGTTCACGACAGAATGGGGATCTTATCAGTAAACAGTCATGTCGTTCGGACTGAAGAATGCACCTGCGTTATTTTCTAGAAGTGGTCATCGCAGCATTTAAGGAATTCATCCATCAATTCCTCGAAGTATACCTGGATGATTGGAAAGTGTATAGATTACTAAAAGACCATGTGGAAGTTTTATGATTGGTGTTAGAACGATGAAGACAGTGCCAAATATCACTGAATATCAAGAAATTCATATTTGGAACACCATTTGGGATACTATTGGGACACATAGTATGAAAACAGGGTTTTCTAGTGGATCCATCCAAAATCCCAGTCATTGTTAACTTACTAGCACCAAAAACAGTCCGCCAACTAAAAGAAACGCTAGGACATATGGGATATTACAGGAAATTCATCAAAGGCTACGCGCAGATTACAACGCCAATGGAAAAAATGTTAAGGAAGGATACAAAGTATCAATGGAACGACGAGTACCAACACGGTCTAGATACCCTGAAGGAAAAGATGGTCAGCGCACCAATATTGGTATTTCCATATTGGGAAAATACCTTCCATGTACATGTAGATGCATTAGCGATAACACTTCGAGCTACTTAGTGCAACCAGGAGCAGGAGACTTGGATCACCCGATAGCGTTCGCAAGAAAAAAATTATCAGACTCGGAACATAATTATAACACAATAGAAAGAGAAGGCCTAGCTATGGTTTATGCCCTATAGAAATACAAACATTACCTATTGGGAAAACACTTTAAGATGTTTACAGATCACTCAGCCTTGAAATACCTAGTCAACAAGCCAGTGTTGGGGGGGAGGATCTGTCGATGGTTATTGCTATTTCAAGAATTTGACTTTGAGGTAATAGTTAAACTAGGAAAACTAAATGCAGGACCTGACCACCTATAGAGGGTCACAAATGGAGAGGAACCAACGAATTTAGAAGAAAACTTTCTAGATGCACAGTTATTCTCAGTACAGATTGTTGACGATTACTTCGTAGAGATCATCCAGTACTTGAGCACAGGTACTGTGCCGCAAGAATATACCACTGCACAAAACAAGAACTTGGTAGTCCATGCAACCGACTATCAATTGATTGCAGGAAATCTATACAATATGGGAGCAGATAGAATCTTACGAAGATACATACTAGACCACGAACGACCAAGAATTTTAGTAGAAGCCCACGAGGGAATAGTAGGAGGGAATTATGTAGGAAAATCTACCGTGCAGAAGGTACTACGCATAGGATTATGGTGGCCAATGATCCACAGAGACTTGAAAGAGTACTGTTAGCAATGTGATCTCTGTCAAAGGGTAGGCAAACCCAATAGAAGGGACGAGATGCCACTACGACCACAAGTGACACTTCAGGCATTCGAAAAATGGATGATAGACTTTGTGGGACCCATTAACCCATTAGCCAAAAGAATGGGGGCAAGATATATTATCACCGCGACGAAATACCTAACAATATGAGCGGAAGCCGCACCAGTAAAATATTGCAGTGCAAGGACAGTTGCACACTTTTTGTTTGAACAGGTAATTACTAGATTTGGGTGCCCAAGAATTTTGATGAGTGACCAAGGAACGCACTTCATAAACAACACCATCCGAGCGATGCTCGATGATTTTGAGGTTCATCACCAAAAAAGAACACGGTATCATCCACAGGCAAATGGCACAGTAGAAGCCTTCAAAAAAATTCTAGAGAATGCCTTGACAAAGATATGTAATGTCAATAGGGACGATTGGGACCTCAAGGTACCAGTAGTGTTATGGGCGCATAGAATCACATGCAAAAAGTTGACAGGCCACACACCATTCAAACTAGTCTATTGTTAAGAAGCAATAGTGTTGTTAGAATTTTTAATACCCAGTCTACGTGTAGAAGCTATCACACACATGACAGAACAAGGCACAGTACAGGAAAGAATGAATCAATTACTGTCGATGGAGGAAGACCGAATCTTGGAAGGATTCCACCAGCAAGTACAGAAAGCAAGAGATAAAGCTTGGCACAACTGCCACATCAAGAGGAAGACGTTCAAGGAAGGAGATATAGTATTGCTCTATGATAGTAAATCGTTATAACACCTAGGAAAGATCAGAATGCATTGGCTAGGACCATACGAGGTAAAATCTGTCACAGACGGAGGAGCTATACAGTTAAGAGATCTAGCAGGTGTAGAACTCTGAGGAATGATCAATGGGAGCTGGCTGAAGCTGTACAATAACAGTCGACCACCCATCGTGTAGTAAAAAAAAAAATAAAAAAATCCACATACGAAACATGAAGCCAAAAAGGGAAACAATAATAGCCATATCAAAAAAGGAAACAAGTGGGAAAAGGAAAGTCGGCAAAAGCAGGCTGGTAGGATAGCATGAGGTAGAGTTAAAGCAAGGCAAGGACAGATGGGATGTCACATTAAACATGCCAATTGGAGACAACAGAGTAGGCATAATGGCAAGTACGAAACCACCATAGATGCATTGAACCCATAGTTATGGTGCATTAATCACATGATGGAGGAAGCATTCTCGACAAGCTTCATGACGATCCCATACAACACACGAGCAAAGAAGCAGTTAGTCTATTCATGAAAGGAGAAAAAAAAAAGAGCAACAATAGCTAGAACGAACAGAGTGAAACCATAGAGATCACCGAAGCCATTCGAACTCAGAAAATGTTCAACAGACACCATTATGGCACCACCGAAGCTCGGAAAACTAGGCTAGAAAACCAGATCAACCAGGGTTCGGACTAGGTCATGAGGACCACTGGAAGAAAATGAACAACAACCACCAGAGATTGTCGATATTGACAAAATTCTCGTTGCCAGAGGAAATCCCACTAGAGTGCACACCAATACTAGAGGAGATTCCACAACCACAAACCGAGGCCATGGAACAGGATACACCGGCAGTGGTGCATGAGCCTCAGAACAAAGAAGAAGAAACCCACCAGGAAATACCACTGGAACATACTGAAGCATCCATGGAAGTGAACGAAATGACACAACATCTGGGAGCAGAGGAGCAACCAAACGAGACACAAGCCCCCGACTTAGGTCACCCAACTGAGGAGACCGTTGGAACTACCTGGGCATGGCCATAGTGGATGACAGAGGAACAACAAGGAGTTTCTGAAGCTTCAAGCCATCCAACACAGTAGGGGGACCGAGTTCAGATACCAAGCTCACCTCGAAAGAAACCGACTGCAGAGATTGTGCTACCTTGCATACCAGAGGGAGTATAGGCGGACCCACAGTTATTGGGTCATGTTGGGAAGCTCAAGTATTCTGACCATGACGTAGTAGACGAAACCAAATATCCAGAGCTTGCACCATAGGTCTTCATGCAAAAAGTAGTTGTGAACCAATTCGGAGAAACCATCACTCAACCACACCAGTGGGTCGCTGGACTAGACAAAACAAGAATTCTAGGATTGTTGAAGATACCACACTTTGGTAGAGGCCAATATGCATCGGCATGCGTCAAGAAACTGTTAGCATTTATGCATGGAGGGGATGTATGGATGGACAAACTCGTCCCCATAATGGTTGATCTTATCACACAGATAATAGGCCTACCCATTAGGGGTATGGATCTCGCATTGATTCTGGACAATAAGTCCAAGGAAAAAACATTGGTAGAAGAGATGAAGAAGAAATATGGCACCGATAGGGGAAAAAGAGGCATTATAATCAAACGGATCAATAATTCCACTATGCAATTGGGCGCAAAGATCTTAGCCTATAATTTGCTAAGAAAATACCACAAAGATGAAGTATCGACAGGATTCATTTCTGTTGCAACTCAGTGCATAGAAGGCACCTCCATGAGTTGGGTGCCATACCTATCAAACTTGTCCCAAGTAGACTGCAAAGACGCGCAGGATGTAGGTACAAAATTTCATTACTCATGGCTAATCACTCTCATAGATTTCATGGGATGGCGACAACCAGAACACTCTATCTTTTGTACCACACCACAGCCAGGAGGAGCAAGATATCACATCCTGAGATACGCGCCACTAGACAAACATAAGAGGGAGAATGGAATCATATTCGAAGCTTACCTATGGGAGATATAGGAAGCCATTAGCTGAGCATGGAGAATAACACCAAAGGCTATCACACGATATGGGGACATCGCCAATTTCTGGGCTAGGTGACAAGCCATGTGGATATAACCAAGGCAGGATCCAGATAAATAGTGGCTACAGATGCGCTACTGCATCACCGAGGGAGATATCGATATGATCATCAAAAAATGGCATGTTGAATGGAGGATTCCAACCATACCCAGAGAAGTACCGGGACAAACAACAAAAGGAGGGGCTGCGCAGGCAGAAACACAGCCTCCACAAATCCCAGTACCCAAGAAACGAAGAACATGCCAAACCAAGTAGACTCAAGCAGACGACGACTCAGAGCATCCAGGGACCTAGAAGGGAAGGACATAAACCACTCAACCAACCAATGGACAGCAGAAATCGACTGAGGGAGCACAAGAAACTGCATTGAACCCCATCACATAGGAACTAGGGGGAACTAAGAGACCAGTGATACAGAAAGTAGGTACGCACAATAAAACAAAGGAAGAATGACCACAACCAGAATATACAATCACGGAGGATGATGGAGAGATGATTGCTAGAATGGTCCAAGACTACCTTGCAGAGGATTTCGATCATGCAACACACCACAGGGCTAAACTGTAGAAGGAATCGACAAAAATGGGACAACTCCTCAAGAAATTTGGGGAAGCCCAGATCACGAGTAGCAGTAGAGGCATAAAGCCATCAACCACATAGAACACAGAAAGGGTGGAGGTAGAAGAACATGACCTAGTTCTTCCGATACCACACGCACATTCCACGGTCTATATAAAGCCTAACATGTTGAGAATGGATGAAATTATGGGACAGACACCACTGAAGGATTTGGATTGTATCCAATTGGTATTGACACGGATGCCATCAAGAGAATTATACAAACTACAAGTTAGCTTCGACCACGAGATGCAATTGCGAGCACATAAAAACTTAGTTGAGCTACAACAAGCAACAAAGAAGCAAGATGCACTGGAAACAGTTTGTGCACAAGCCAAATCTAAAACTCAGGAGGAGAAAGAACGCAGAAACGAGCTGGAACGCAGAGTGGAAGAAATTTTTGGGAAACTTCCAACTAGTGTGCAAGGAAATGAACTCCCATTCATAGAAAATATGGACCATATTGTGTAGGCAATTGATCAGTATCAGAAGGAGATTGAGACTCTCTGCGGACAGATTAGACAAACATATCCACCAGCAGTGAATGAGAAAAGGAAGCAGGAAGAAGCAATGCAACTGCAGGAGCTAGAAAAATAGGTCAACACGATAGCCAACTTGCTGGATAAAGAAACACAACTTTGGACAAGGATGGAAGAGGATCCACAGGTCTAACATTGGGACAAGGAGGAGGAGAGGATCAATGCAATGATCTAAGAACTCAAGTAGCGACATAATACCATACCAATCCCAGAATGGGTCAAGGGAATGCAAGAGTTGAAGAAGATATAGGCATAACTTATCACCGCGTAAACACATAAACAAGAGCCTCAGGGTCAAATAGAACCGTTGCAGGAATGGGTAGCAGAAGTACTTGCCCAGGTAGAAGAAGCCAGAAAATAGACAACACATAATCAACTAGAATGTGAAGGACTGATGAACGAGGAAGTGGCAGCTCAGACAGTCGACACCATCAAGGAGAAAACTGTGTAGGCAATGACAAAAGAAGCAGAGTTGCAGGAAAAATTCAAGACGATCACCAAAGAGATCAAGGAAGCAAAGATAAATTAGGTGACTCGGGATGAGTCACATGTCAGTGTTAGGGGCCTATTGGCACCAGGCCGAAGGGAAAATAAGAATGATTGTGAGAAAGAAAGCATGTAGAAAACTGAAGCAACAACTGGCAAAAGAGCAACACGTGCACATGCAAGAAAGCGTGCACAAAGGAAAACGACAGCTGGAGGAATAATAACACGCACATGGGAGAAATACCTAACGTAAGAAGGGTTAGGGTTTTGGTAATATTTTGTAAAAGGATAAAGAGTCTGAAATGTATAAATATAGACACAAAAGTATCAAATAGGGTTGATTATTGTTATTGTGATGGTTGTTGTTATGATTATTTTTGAGGGTTAGGCTTTGTTGTTATTTTAGTTGTGTGAACCGATTTTGTAAGCTGTTGAGCAAAGAAGATACAAGGGAAGGTAGATCTGAGGATTAGACTGCAGGTTGTAGAGCCTGGTGTGATCTAGTTCGCCTCACATAGATATTACCCAGTCTTTTGGAGAATTGTAAGCGTGTGGTGCCAGGAATATAAAACCGCCATAATAAAAGAGCTAAGAGACAAATCTTTGTGGATGTAGCCCAAGAGGGGGTGAACTAGGGTAATACTTGTGTAATATGTTGAATGTATGCATGTCTCTTCTTTCTTTCATCAATTAATGGTTAAGCTTGATGAATGAGTTAGCACATTGTTATGAATCTGTTTATACTCTATTGGAATTAAACTATGAAATATACGTATGCGACTTCAAGAGATAAGTAGTTTCCCTTACAACTCATGGTACCTCGATTTAATCAAGAAAACCCTATCCCTACTCTATCCTAGGCTGTAAACACCTGAGTCTTATAGTCACCCATTTAAAGCTATCTCGGGTGAGACTGCGCAGTACCTTCCGGGCACTGTGCTGCCTTCTGGTTTACCAGGAGGGCCGATAGTTTTAGAGGATTTATTGGAACGCCAAATGACATGAACTATGGGTCAATAATTCAGACAACCCAAGAATGGAAATAGTAAACCAACAATGTTCCTAAGCTGACACCTGTCGCTCATGAAGCACGTTCTTTTCCAATTGGAAGTCATTCCCTCTTCCCAAAGGAACTTAGGATATAATCATATCCTTCTATCAACATTTAGAATAATAATAAATTATTATTGGACTTAAGCTCTTAATCTTAATCCCTATTTCTAGCCTCTCATCCCCCTCTCCCTTACCTAACCTAGTGGAGCTTAGTCCCCCATACTCTTTCTTCATGGTTGGTCTACACGCAACGATGTTTTTATTTTAATAATATGAATATTTACATGTACAAAACAAGATCCCGTCCTTTAACACCTAGGCTCACTGGTCTAATAAACACTTAATCCCATCAGTTTATAATTTCTTGGCTCACCAGCCTACAAAACATGTTACAATTCATAAATACGACTGGGGCTCGTCCTTGGGGATATTACATCAACTGTTTGAATGAAATACTTGTTGACTACTTGACCGAATGATGTAGAGATTTGGTCGATTGTTCAATTGATTATTTCCAGATGTAGGTCGACCGCACGACAAACTAATTCTAGGAGAAGAGTGATGAACCATCATAACTTGATGTTCCAACACCCCCCGATTACCACAAAACTATGAATATTCAGGAGTGGAAATTACGTTAGCAGGACACCCCCCCATAATTGTAGCTTTTTGAAGCCCAAGCATCGTATGGAGCTTGATAAATATGGTTTTAGATAGATACTTAGTGAAGACATCAACTACCTAATCATATGTTCTGCAATATTCAAGGGAGACAACATTATCATGAACCAATTGTCTCAAATAGTGAGCATGGAGCTCAACATGTTTCAACTTATTGTGGGAAATAGATTTATCTGCAACAAGAATTAAACTCTTATTTTCACAGTAGATTATAGTTGAGGGATGAACATGAAATTGAAGTTCACCCAAATGTCGATGGATCTAGAATGCCTTAGTACCTACATGAACAACGCTATGATATTCTTCCTTTGTAGTCGACAAGGAGATTACCTTCTATTTCTTACATGACCACACCAATGATCTAGTGTTGTTTCAAAACACATATCTAGAAGTGGACCTCTGATCATCACTATCTCCAACCCAATCGAAGTTTGTGAAGTCGACTAGCGAGTCTAAACTTTGAAAATTATTGATACCAAAATGAGTGGTACCCTTGAGATGATGGACAATTCATTTGAATGTTGTCCAGTGGCTTTCTCTAGGATCATGCATAAATCAAGAAACCACGCTAACAACAAAGGAAATGTTAGGTCGACTATGAGTAAGATAAATAAGACTGTTGACTAGTTTTCAATAAAGTGTAGCATCAGCTTTAGAAGTTTGACAAGTTTTGGTTATATTGACTCCATATTGAAAAAGAGTAGCACAAGGCTCACAATATTCCATCTTAAAACATGTCAAAATACCCATTACATATTTATATTGAGAAATGAAAAACCAAAAAATAATGAAGAGTACCAAGATCTATCATGTCAAAAGAGTCAACAAGTTTTTTTTTCAATCTAAGAATGATATCAATGTTAATTCCAGTAATGACAAGGTCATCAACATATACAACAAAACTCAAAGTGTCTCCATTGGTATGGAGTACATACAAGTTGTGATCAAATTCACAATGTTTGAAACCAAGTCGAAGAAAGAAATTTCCGATCTTAACACACCAAGCTTGGGGAGATTGCTTCAAAACATAAATGGACTTATTGAGTCAACAAACTGTAACATCCCCATTTTAAAACCCTAAAATAGCGATGTATATTGTAAATGCGATGTATGGTTGAGAGCCAAACAAATGTAATATGTAAATTGTGTAAATTGAATATAATGAACAAAATGTATTTCTAGCTGTAGATGGACATGAACAAAGGTTTGGGAGATAAATATCCATAAGATATGGAAGGGATCTATGTGGGGAAATTTTACCCATGTTTATTAAACCCAAACCATTTCTTTCTAAATTATCCTTACCATGAACCTTCCATTAGTTGTTGAGTGTTCTAGAGCCCAATGATTGAATTCATGTAAGAGGGTGGGTGTGAGAAGTCACATGCCATAGTTATTGAGATCATGGGAGTTGAGTAAAATCATCTTGGGGAAGAGTGTAAGTAAAGAAAGAAAGAGAAAGAGGGAAAATGTGTATGGGTAGGAGACCAGAATGACATATTTACATTTTTGCATGAAGAGTTGTTTTTACATGGAGTTTTATGGACAACAAAGATGTTATGAGTGCTAAATATTGAAGGAAGTTGTTGTGGACAGGTTTGGAAGCTATTTGGAGCTGAAATTTCATGGATAAAGAGGTTGTGGGCATGTGAGT
>JASDQU010240446.1:49263-67580 GCA_032191745.1 Picea mariana | reverse complement strand
TGTTCTATCACGTAATCTCCATCTTCCATCCTAAGATGATACAGCTTCTTTCGAGGAAACAAATTGTTTACCAGGGACTTTGATTGATACAAATTCCCTAACTTATCCCATAGTTCCTTGGCTGTAGATTCTCCTGAGACATTCAACAACACCGAATTTGCCAGGCAGAGTCGTATAGTACTCCTTGCTCTTTTGTCCAACTTGTCCCAATCTTCCTTCGACATACCAGTAGCTGGTGTACTAGTAATTTGTGTACTGGTAGGTTGTGTACCAGTAGCCTGTGTGCTTGTAGATGATGTACCAGTAGGTTGTGTACCAGGATCCACAATGATCCATTGTTCTTTGTCTACAAGAAGGTCCTCCATCTTGAGCTTCCATAGCTAAAAGTTTTTACTGTTGAACTTCTCTATCTCGATTTTAGATGAGCTCGCCATTCCTCTTTCTTTACTCGAATCTCCACTACAAAATCTCCCACTAAACCCAGGTTTATCACAGACCCAAGATAAACTTGATCTATCAAGACCGAGCCAAACCCTCAACAACAAAGGCATCCCTATGAAGCCAAAAACAAGCTCTGATACCACATGTAAGTTTTAAACCCGTGAAGTAAAGCAATTCATATAGATTCTTAAGAAATACAGAAATTAATCAATGGCTCAAACCCAGAGTACACTGAGATTTTATACTGGAAACCCTCAACCAGGAAAACCTTTCTTATTTTCATTATATCGAATTTCACCATTCACCATACAATATATACAATGTTTGTAGGTATTCTGTAGATACCAAAACCCTAATCCCTTAATCCGAGATTAATTTACAAATCCTCTAAAAATAGCAAAAAAATGCCCCCCAAAAAATTTCAGGGTGCTGCCCCGAATGCTGCGCGTAACCAGGGGGGGGAATACCTGCCCCCACTGGGACCCCCTAGGAAAGTGCCTGACGCACACGACAGAGCTCTAGGTGAAGGGATCGTCAGATGCAATTGTCGTATCTGACGCACCCACACACACACACATGAAAAGAATATAACACATACCCAACACATGTCACATGTTTCCATGGGTGGTTGGGAGTATTATGCTACTTTCATAAATGACCACTCTAGGAAGACCTAAATAATTTTATTAAAGACCAAGAGTGAGGTATTCAAAAGGTTTTAAGAGTTCAAATCTCTTCTGGATAACCATATAGGAAAGAAGATCAAGGTCTTGTGGTTAGATAATGGAGGTGAGTATACCTCCATGGAGTTTGTAGAGTTCTATATCGAGCAGGGTATCAGAAGGAAGTTGATTGTTCCTTACAACCTGTAGAAGAATGGGGTTGTAAAGAGGAAGAATAGAGCCATAGTGGGTGTAGTGAGGAGTATGTTGCATGATCAAGAACTTCCATTCTACTTGCGGGAAGAGGCTTGTAGTACTGTAGTTTATTTGTAGAACATGAATCCCCATAGAGATTGGGGGAGGAAAACTGTTGAGGATTCCTTCAGTAGGAGTAGGCCTGATGATGAGCACCTTTGCATATTTGGGTGCTCGAAATTATCTCATGTCCCCTCAGAGAAGAGGAAAAATCTATATCCCAAAACATAGATAGGGATGCTAGTTGTATACTGAGAGGTCACAAAGGCATACTAAATCTACATTCTAGCATTGAGGAGAGTGGTTGTGAGGAGAGATGTCATATTTTAGGAGGGTAGAGATTTCAGGAAATATCTAGAGTTGAGACACAAAGTTGAGGATGTCCCACAATTGAAGATTGATGATTCTCAAGGGACACATCCTTATATGTCAATTACACTGACTTTATGGGTGATTGGTGATCTTTAAAGACTTGGTTAAGTTTTAAGCATGTGTTCAATTACCATTTAGGAATTAAGGAAAGAAGAATAAGTTGATGAGAGAATATAACATCCTTCATAAGGAAATGAAGATTATAACATAAGAATAAAAAAAAAAACCATGTGATCAAGTTTTTTAATGGAGTTCAACAAGATTGCCTACGTCTCTAGGCCTTTGTCTTAGTGGTTGAGGCTTTCTTATTTCTCTTCAATTCTTCAAACATACATAAGAAATGTATTAAAATGATTACAAACTGATCTGTTTATGTTCTTCTCAACCTCAATAATCTAGCACAATTAACGAAACTAAAAAATGTTGAGTGTAGCTCCTGGAATTGGGCTTCAAAGTTTGGTTCCTCAAGGGCTTGCCTGCATAAAAATGGCTTCAAGATTCATAAAATTATCACAATTATATGATTTTCAAAATCCTGGTCTTTCAAAAACCTCTAATTTATAAAGGATTTGAGTTAGTGATCATATCCCAAATCCCTCCTAATATCTAGCATTAAATCGGGCTCCAGATCCCCCCAAAATGGGTAAAATCTCCCCAAATCAGCATTAAAATCCCAAAAAATCATATATTATAGTTATAAAACCCAATATTGGAAAAATTTGGCATGCAACCCCCTTTACCCGGGCTCTTGGCCATATGGGAAACACCATATTTCCTTGGGCTTGTCACACCCTAGTCTTTATCCTTTGGTCTTCGTTGTGTTGGTCGTATGCATGGCCATGTGGCTTATGGCTAGGACTCTCCTACGCCCTTGTCAAAGGATAAGCCCCTTTCCTTATCTCTCGATCGTGTGGGGTGCCAAGTGGCCTCGTGATGACCCACTTTGACTAGGTCTTAGCCCTAAAAACATACCAACTGCAACTTTAAATATAAATTCTGCCACTTGTATCAACAAGAACCAAACACGCCCAAGTGGCCAACGCATGTTGTTAGTCTGTTACTCGCCCTGGAGGTCAAGGTTTTGAAACCCTCGAAGGTAGAATTTGTTTTTTACCACAACCAATATTGGAAAAATCTGGGGTGCCACATGACGCCCTTTGATTGGGCAACATGTCACCCTATGATTTTCCCATACAACACAATCAACACACAATCAACATGCACAATCATCTTCCACGTCACCTACCATGTCACTTTCTTACAGTCATGTGTTGTGCCACATGAGAATCTGTATTGCCAAGTCACTTGCCCAATGAGCTTCCACATCAACATCCGTACTTCCCAGTCACCCTACCACATCAACATCCGTACAACCACCTATCGTTCATACTTCTTACACATTATTTTCATCACCCCTATGACCGTTAATGATGTACCCCTTTGTATTTAGAAGGATCAATGGCCTGAATCCCTAAAGAAGAATGAAAACACATTTTCCCAGAAAGATGAAAATTATCTTTTCCTTTGTCAAAACCTTATAAAAAGGGATCGTCTCCTTGCTCAGTGTTAAGGGTGTGACTATTTAGGATCGTCGCAAGTTTCACCAAAGTGGCTTGTGACATTGTCATAGTTTTCTTAATTTTAAGGGTGCGACGATATTGTGTACGAAGAAAAAGAGCATCTTCTTGACATTTCTAGAATGGAAGCTTCGAGGGTGAGGTGGCCTCCGATCAATTTAGATCTGAGTCACATCCCTGTTCTAGTGGGATCATCCTAACCTCCTCACCCTATCCTTTTCAACTTATAAAAGGAGAAGAGTTCTCATGGGAAAGATAGCTTTGGAATGGTTAGAGAGCTTTTGGAATGGCTAGTTCTTGAGTTTAAGAGTTTGGAGTGTTTGGGCCTATGTTGGCTTTGAGTTTCACTTTGCCAAGTTGATATTGAGAGTGACTTTCAAATATACAGTCTTAGAATTCGTGGATCATAAGTGTGTGGGAAGAAATGAACTGTTGGAAGGGACCTTCCAACATCAAGGCATCAATTGTATTCTCCTTTTCATATTTCTAATACAGTGATATATTTCTTTCCCATAAAATTGTTCTTATTTTATTGTATGACTCCTTGATCACATACATAGGTTTTGTTAAGCATACATTGTTTCTTTCACTTTGTTGGCTTATGTCATTTAAAATTTTCATCTTCCCATAAGCCTTGGAACAGAGTGAGGATGACACTAGTGAGGACAAACGACAGTTAAAAGGTATGTCATTTATCCCTTGTTAGTTAGTATGCTTGATAATTAAATCTTAGGGAAAGTTCTATATTATGTCTTGTTTTGTTGTAGTTTCGGGGTGAAACTAGGGAGATATGTTTGTGTCTACACTTACCGATTTGTCTGATAAGAAAATTGGTGACCATACTGGGGAACACATTTTTTTCCTATTAGTCTTTCTTTCTTTCTTGCTTTCTTTGATTGCTTGGGTTCTATTTTCTGAGTCACTGGGAAATCCAGTTTGACTCATTGTCTGTTTAATTCACAGAAAAAACCTTTATGCTTTTTAATTTTTCTATTTTTTAGGTGTCCGTCACACCCTTCTTTGAGACACAGTACGACATTGTCGCACTGTAATGTTCTCTAGCATGCGTCGATCTCACATCGTCGCACTACGTTAGACTAGTATCCTACGACAATTGTATGAAAAAATAATTTTTGATGGTTTTCTCTTGCCCAGATATTAGATATGGTTTTGGGGTGAATTTGCGGGTTTGATTATAGTCTGATTACAATATTCTTGACAGTATTTGAATATGGTTTTAACCTTATTTTCTTTGTTTTAGCTTGAGTTCTTTTGAAATATTTGATCTCTTTCTTTGAGTGTCTTTCAGTTACAAAGCATTTTCTTTTCTTTAGAATTGTTTAGTGAAAGAACATTTTTTTTCCTAAATAGTTCATTTTAAAAGAAAAAATTTCAGATTGGGGGCATCTTTTCATTTGAAGTAGCGAAATTGCATGGTTTTTGGCAATTTTTGGTCTTGAATCATGTATCTGTGTATAGTCCCTTTGGCTCATTTCTCGAAGATCTTGATATTGATGAGTTTAATAAAATTTTGGGACATTGTGCATCTGTGAATGATAAACATTTTCTCATTCTCGTAATATAGCTTTATCGAAGTGAAATATTTGAATTATCATATATTTGCATTGTTTATAGCCGATGAAAACATCATTTAGTTCACACCATTTTCCTCTTGAGTAAACAACAACCTTAAAATAAAGTGCTTATAAAAATTGATTAGACATTTTTATATTTTATGGTAGAAAACTTACATTAGAATAGGGTGTAGGTATTTGGAATAGGTGTGAAAGATAACTTTTCAAAGCTGTAAAAAAACATAGAATCTTGTGCTAGGGAGGAGTAAATCCACTTATTACATTTTGTCCTAGGAATCCCTTCTCACACAAGGGTCAATCATGAGGTCGCATTGAGACTAGCAAAGTGACTAACTCTGCTTTGTTGGTATTGGTGTAGTGGTTACACATATTATTGGGGGTCACTTGAGAAAACAACAATGTGTAGGTCTTCTCAAGTCGATTTCGGGCTCATTTACCCTGCCCTTATGCATGTATCAGAATGTTGATTATTTCCCCAGACATCATTGTGGTAGTTGGTAATCTTAGTGGCCTTTCTCTTTAGGGTAATACACGAGGTGACGATGAAGGGGAAGTCTTCTCTATACTCAGAATCCACATTGGCCAAAATCACTTGAGCTCCTTGGAGGGTAAATCCACGTTTATTGTGTGGAAGCTTGCACCAAGGCATAAGTTCATTAATCTGGTCGTCAACATAACTTTTCCACCCTCTATATCTCACCCCTTACTTTATTCTCGTGAAATTGGATTTCATCACCAACTAGTACGTCAATTGTGAGAATGTTTTATTTGCTTGCTTTCTTACTAGATTTTTAGCATGTGTTGTTTGTTTTCCATTACAGGCATTAAGTTGGATTTTTATTTATGGCATCTGTTCTCAAAACGACCAATGAAGTAGCCCCTGATCTAGGGGATCCTTTTGTTTTTCCTTCTTATGGAAACATTGGTAGTCCTTACATTGCTACTTTGATCCTTCCAGGTCTCACAATTGGATTATTGGTATGGTTGATTTCAACTTAGGTAATCCCTAATGAGGCAAGTGCTTCGGGTGTAAGCACTTCCCCCCAAGAACATCAACCTCATATTGATCCTTCACCTTCTTCACTAGTTTGATGTTCTTCTCCTTCTTCATTTGCAAGGTCTTCCTCTGTTTCATCTTCTTCATCGATTCCAAGCTTGGAAGCTAGTAACCCGATGGATAAGAAAAAGAAGAAAAGGAAGATTAAGAAGAAAAAAAATAAGAAAGGGTATAAACTTCCAACCACTTCTAGAAATGTTGGAAAACAACTAGTTATTGTTAATCATGCTGGGAGTGTTGATGATGTGAAGATCATCCAAACAACCTGTAAGCCCAAGTACCCTTGAAGGCTTTGTAAGTGCAACCATCTTCTTAAGTATTTCCCTGGTCTATATAAGGTTATAGAAGCATGGTTTACATGCCCTCGCTAGCCCATGTCATCAATATATAAACAACATGTTGATCACCTCCCATCAATTAATCAGGATATCGTTGGGAAGAAGAAATGTAGAGTCAGGTTTCCATGTAGGTTAGGCGAAGGGAGTCATCAAACTCACCTTTTCCCTCATATGGATGAAGCCTCAAAATTATTGGAAGACATGATTGTTTCCCAGCCTCCACTTCTGCCCGCTTACCACAACCTTACTCTCCACCCACATGTAGTTGATGGAATGAAAAATATGGTCCCTTCATCAGTCAGTCTGGTTGATCAGGTAGTCAATTTGGTCACATCCTTAGTTGAACGAGTTGACCAAGTGGTCGATCCGATCCCATCCACGATCGACCTCACTCTCCCTTTAGAGAGTGAAACCCAAGCGATCCATTTGTTTCCATCTGTTGACCCCATTCTCCCCTTGGATAATACAAATCAAGTAGTCAATATGATATCATCATCGGTCGATCCTACTCTCACGCTAGAGAGTAAACCCGATACTGCCCACATTTTTCTTGTTGATAAAAAATCTCCCATGTTGGGGGGTATTCCTCTTTCTTCCGTGGAACTCCCTCCAAGTAATGAGGTCATCCATTTTTATTGAGGTGCACTAACTAGACCTCTTTTTCCCTCCCACATTCCTTTCAATATTACAGTACAGGTTTGTGGACATGATGTTCCTCATACACTGATAGACAAAGATGCATTTGTTAGTATTTTGTCCTTTATTGATTGGAAAGCTTTGGTTTATGTAAAATATGTTAGATTTTAACAAAAGAACCAATCACCCTTTAGGATTCCTTCCTCAGTTTCCCATAACTTTGGGAGGGAAAAGTGTCTACATTGATGTTATGGTAGTCCAAGTCCCCTTGGATTTTGATTTACTGCTTGGGAGAGATTATGTCTATTCCATGAAAGCTATCTTTTCCACTCTTTTTCGTGTGATATATTTCCCTCGTGATGGAAGAATTGTGACTATTGATCAACTTTCATTCATTGGCCCTCACTTGACCATCAACTCAATGACCTCCCTAAATGGTTCTTATATGTAGATAGTATCACCCTCACCACAGGTCAATTATGTGGCATTGTTTCCCATGCCTTCAGTTGATGATGAAGATGAGCCTCTCATTGTAAGCTCAGTCTCTTATGACTTGGATCCGGTAGTTGACATGGTGAAATTTTCGATAGGGCTTTTAAAGATTGATCTCCTTACCCCTGTCAGGATCCTCGACATGTGTTCCTTCCAAAGTGTGTTTCTTCCATCAAGTAAAGATCTATTGGAAGCCATGAATGATTTTCATCCCTTGACATGGTATCTATTTTAAGCTTGTGTAAAAATAAAATCTATCCAAAGCATAGTTTTGATTTGTTTTAAGATTGTGTAAAAATGAAAATAATCCCGAGCTTAGAATTTGTTCTTTCTCATGCTCATAAATACATGAGAATATAACTGAGTAGAATTTTATCACTTTTTCAGACTCATAAAGGTTATACAAAAAAGGAACCCCCTGGAGTTCCCTTTAAGATATTCTCAGACTCTCTAAACATGAAAACATTGTCGAATGATCTTGTTCTTTTCACGCTTATTAAAGTATTTGAAGAAAGTGTTTGTTGAACAATAGTTTATCTATTTTCGGTCTCATTAGATTACTTTACGAAAAATGACATTTTGGAGTTTCCTTTAAGTCTTTTTCAGACTCTCTAAATATGAAAAACAACTGATTTTACTTTATTTAGACTCGTAAAACAAACATAGTAAGGAACATATGGGACCAAACCACTCCTTCCTAGGGTTCGTTAAACATACTTTGAGGGACTCATTCGAAGGATGAGCGTACAGTTCAAACATATGTTATCCTCCTCAATTTTGTGTAAAAATAAAGAGGTACTCACTAGAAATGGTGGGAGGAAATTGGGAAAGAAATGTATCTAAACCTGTATTCTATGGAAGATTCACTTTTGAACATGATGCCCTTTCACTCATTTTCTATCTAGGTTGGAAAATCTGCTTGTCTCTTGATCATACTCCTTTACAAGATTACAAATTGGTCTGTGATCCTTGTTGTTGAGTTAGTGTTTCCAAGACAGTTGTCATGTTGTTAATATGTTCAAAGAGAAGTTTAACCCAGAAATCCTTTCATTGCGTCGACCATTTCTACAATCCTTAAGACTTCTATTGCATTGCCCAGCCCTGAGTCAGCCCTGAATCACTTGTTACTCTGATCTACGTCAAATATTTTTACCCATTTCGTGTCATTGATGGGGGATACATTAAGGCCCTCCTGTGACGAGTCTTTTCCTACTGACTTCAACAAATTATCTAGGAATTAGACTTAGAAACTAATTGGTACCTTGGAAATTTCATACCTCAATGGAAAGTTTCCTCGCTTTTGACAGTGGGTTTTCATTATTGACCCCTGATCAAGAGATTCCGCTGAGTGTTTGACTTCAACTCATAAATTCACACATGTTGGATTGTACTAGTATACCTTGGGATTCATTGACATTAATGGTGATTTCCCTCGCACTTGTTAACTATATTCACTAATGACTAGTAATCAAGTGGTTTCTACCATGTTTGACTTCAACACATGTATTCGCATGGTTAGATTCGTATTATCGAGTGATGGATATGAAGACCCTCGATCTTTTCTAACAGATGCAGGTTGCCTTGGAATATATCTGTATTGTACTGTTTCATAGATCCAGATTGTATATCTCGTGGCTATGTTCAAATTTGAGTCTTTAACACATAGATCCACAATGTATTTTTGGTAGCTATGTACATATTTGAGTCATAATGTCATGGATCCACGGTGTATGTTTGGTGGTCATGATATTTCCTACTTGACATGGATCTTTGCATGTCACCATTTATCCTTTGAGTCATTTGTATTCTGAGTATGGGAATGCCTACCTCAGTGATGATANATATATTATTGTACTGTATTTCCTTATTTGTTGGTAGGTTTCCGACCGACGTGTTCCTTGTTCCTTACACACACTTGACAAAGTATTTCAGCTATCATTGTGTTCTAACTTCTTACTTTGGGGGGCTTACTGTTACACATTATTTTCTTCACCCCTATGATCGTTACTGATGTACACCTATTCTTTTTCTTTAGAAGGATCAATGGCCTAAATCCATGAATACGAATGAAGACATTTTTTCCCAGAAAGATGAAAATTATCTTTTCCTTTGTCAAAACCTTATAAAAATGGATCATCACACCTTTCTCAGTGTTAAGGGTGAGACAATTTAGGATTGTCGCAGTTTTCACCATAGTGGCCTGCAACGTTGTCACAGTCTACTTAGTTTTAAGGGTTCAATGATCTTGTTCACGAAGAAAAAGACAATCTTCTCGACGTTTCTAGAATGGATGCTTCGAGGGTGAGCTGGCCTCCGATTAGTTTGGTTATCAGTCACATTCATGTTCTAGTTGGATCATCCTAACCTCCTAACCCTATCCTTTTCAAATTATAAAAGGAGAAGATTTCTCATGGGAAATCTAGCTTTGGAATGGTTAGATATTTTTGGGAATTTCCAGTTCTTGAGTTTTAGAGTTTGGAGTGTTTGGGCCTATGTTGGCTTTGACTTTCACTTTGCCAAGTTGAGATTGTGAGTGACTTTCAAATCTATAGTCTTAGAATTCGTGGAGACTAAGTCGTGGGAAGAAAGGAACTGTTGGAAGGGACCTTACAACATCAAGGCATCGGTTGTATTCTTCTTTTCATATTTCTAATATAGTGATATATTTCTTTCCCATAAAATTTCTCTTATTTTATTGTATGACTCCTTGATCACATACATAGGTTTTGTTAAGAATACATTGTTTCTTTCACTTTGTTGGATTATGTCATTTAAAAGGTTTATAATCCCATAAGCCTTGGAATGAAGTAAGGATGACACTAGAAATAAAAAACAATAGTTAAAAGGTATGTCATTTATCCCTTGTTATTTAGTATGCTTGATAATTAAAACTTAGGGAAAGTTCTATATTAGGTCTTGTTTTGTTCTAGTTTCGGGGTAAAACTAGGGAGATTCGTTTGTCTGTACTTACCAATTTGTTCGTTAAAAATACTGCCACGTGTCAGCCTATCATTGGGCCACATAACGTATGGAATAACACGTTTCATGTTCGTACATTGGCACATGTCATTTTCGTATTGGTCCAACTCAGCCCAAAAATGCCAAAACTGAGTGACACGTGTCACCTCCTCATGATGTCACTTGTCCTATTGATGTCATCATGAATTCATGCTCATGTCACCTATCGTATTGCTGAAGTCAACAATACAATTTGTTGACTTTAACCAATTTGACTTTTTTCCTTCTTAGGGAATCGATTAGAACGCGATAACTTTCGCATACGGTGTCCATTTGTAGAAAACATTATATGGTCAGAATCAACATGAAGAGCCCGACGCAATGGAGTTGGTTTCGTCTGATTCTAATAACTTTGTTTTTTAGGATTTCCTGGATCCATTTTGGATCATGCCTCCCCACTAAGACCTTTTGGTTCTCCAAAAGGGTATTTATCAGTCATCAAGTGTGGGAAAGGCCACCCCACTTGTCCTTTGTCTTTAAACTCTGTCCTATGCACCTATCGCATCATAATTAATTGAAAAATAACCATGGCAACTGAAATCATAGTGTTAGCCACTTCTAATCTTTCCCATCTTACTGAAGCCACTACCATCCATGTTGAAAACATTTGCAGTGATAACATAAAAAATATGACTACAAATGAGCTAATATGTTTGATGTGCTTGAAGGACATTAGCTTATCTTGAAGCAAAGTATGATTCAACTTCCATTCTACAACCATCTCATGGTCATGCTTAAGATCAACAACTTTATTTGGCACAATTATAGGTGTGTTTCTTGCATAAGTTGTCTTCCTTAATTGTTCCATTGTTTGAAGAGATTGATTTGCTTTTAAGTGATGAGCATGTACAACATATTCATTGTCTTCTTTATTTATGTGATATTGATTATGTTCCCTGTAGAAGATTGCTTTGTGATCATACAAACAAGGTATGCCTAATACCATTCTAAATTCATTGAGTGGCACCACATCATACATTACCTCATCCACAAACTTTGATGATATTTCAAACTTTAAAGTGTATTTCTTTGTTATGTGAAATTTATGATTGTTTCTTATTGATTTAAGTGAGTAAGGTTTATGATGCATCTTAGTGTTTAATCCAAATTGTTTAACCACTTCCTCTGAAATCAATTTAGATTGAGATCCACTATATATCAATGTATCAATCTTAGTATGTTTCATTATCACCCTTATGTGAAACAATTTACTTCTAGAATCACATCCATCACCGATTTTACTTGTCAAAGCAACTGCTATGATTTTATTCTCATCACCTGAATCATATCCCAAGTCTGTTGGTTGTGTTGTTGTTGCCACAGTTTGCCTCCCTTTCCTTTCTTTGAACCACTTTGGTCTCTTCTCTGGATGAAATTGTGAGCAATGGTCATCATTGTGTCCTTCCTTCTTGCAATGCTTGCAAGAGATCTTCCCCTCCTTCATCGTCCCTGAATTTCTTTGTTTCAATTCCCCTTTCTTTTGTCCTCTCTCCTTGAAGACGATTCCCTTGATACATCAACTCATGTTTTCCCTACTTCAATGTATGTTGCTTGAACATAAACCTCATCAAGATTAGTAGATCCAAACATAAATACAATGTTACAAATATGTGTCGGTAAACCTCTTATATACTTCATAAGAGTTTCTTATGTATGTAATTGAATATTTAACATTAATTCCATCTTATGAAATCCATTCATGTATTCTTGCACAATTTGTCCTTTTCTTAGTTTAAGACTTTACCATTTAATTAAAGATTTCTCCTTATAACCCAAAGGATAAAATTGCTTTCTAAGTGAAAAAACAAAATCCTTCCATGATGGAAATACATTACCAACTTGTTGTGTTCCATTTTGCAACTTACTCTGCCACTAGATGAGTGATGTGCCTACAAGACGAAGTGATGCCAACTTGATTTGAGTTGATTCATATTTGATTTGTTTCACACTACAATAAACTTCCATCTGTCTGACCCAATTTTTAAGACTCTCAACATTTACTTCACCATCATACATAAGCAATTCAAATTTCACATCAAGCTTAAGTAAAGGCATTTCATGTTTATGTTTATGGGAATGTTTTCTTGCGGTATATTTTGAACTTGTACCTGAAGAAGAAGAAGATGATGGAGAAGAAAGAGGTGAAGGAGGACTTTTAGGAGGATCCTCGCCTTCTTCACTCTTTCCTTGTTTTGAATATTCCCCTTGGAAAGGCCTTTTCCATTCCAAGTAATCTTCATATAATACCTTTACCATCTCAGACATGGTGAATAAATTACTTTGCAACTCGATTTCATTCTGAGGCATGCCTTCTTCCGATGCCATATCCTCACTTTGAGAAGTCCTCTTTCTCAATCCAATATCTTGATCTCCTTCTACAAGATCACCTTCAACACAAATCAAATTTTCCCTGGTAATCATGCAAACTCAAACATTCAACTATCAACCTGCTCTGATACTACTTGATCCGAAAATGATCTTTAAAGACTTGGTTAAGTTTTAAACATGTGTTCAATTACCATTTAGGATTTAAGGAAAGAAGAAGAACTTAATGAGATAATATAGTAGCCATCATAAAGAAATGCATATCATAATATAATAATAAATAACAACAAACCATAACAATAAGTTTGTTAACAGAGTTCGACAAGATTGCCTACGTCTCTAGGCCTTTGTCTCATTGGGTGAGACTTTCTTATTTCTATTCAATTCTTTAAACGTACATCATAAATGTATCAAAAGGATTACAAAATTGTCTGGTTGTGTTCTACTCGACCTCAAGAATCCAACACAACTGGCGACAATGAAAAAGGTTGAGCGTAGCTCCTAGAATGGGCCTCCAAAATTTGCTTCCTCAATGGCTTCCTTGCATAAAAATGGCTTCAAGCTTCATAAAATAATCATCATATTGCAATTATGAACCTCCTGGTCTGTCAAAAACCTATGATTTATATAGGATTTGAGTTGGTGATCCTATCTTGACTTCCTCCCAAGATCTGGCCTCAAATCGAGATCCAGATCGCCCAAAAATGACAAAAATCTCCCAAAATCAACATAAAAAAACCCCAAAATCATATGTTATAGTTATGTTGAGGGGTCTTAAATCCCTTTAAACCAACAAAAGGAACCAAACCCACCATGTAGGCCTAATTATACTCTACAGAGTTTTATGGTGGAATGGTTCTCCATATCTTTCAATATAACCAATTTATCGATGGTCTTTACGTAGTGATTGATAGAATATCCTCTTACGAAAGTTCCTCCTTAAGTTTAATGTTCTCTTTTTCTATTTTCTTTTATTAGATAGGTCTGATTAAAATATGTGTGTTGGTATAAACTAGCTGGTAAAGGGGGGCTATTAACTACAAAAGAAGGCTAATCTTGGGATAACCCTTATGCTCAAGCAATGCAAACAAAGATATTCACACCTGTGACAAGCCTAGTACTAATACATTAACATGTTGGTATTTCAATTATTGACTGAGATACAATTATCGAAAGAAAACATACATGCAATAAAATGATGGAAATAAAAATAGTTTCCTTAGCTATAGCATTAATCACACATTAACTCAATGATTTTATTTCATCATTAGAGACAAGAACTACAAAAATATTGAAACAACTAACTTATCAATAGATTCAGAAACTCTTACTCATTACATCATCCATTCATGAAATAAAGTTGGAAGTAATTCCTCCTCAAATTCAATCACACAATGCCTTTGATGAAAAACATAAGTTTGTCTCTGTTCTTGAACATGACCTCTCAATTAAGGTAGTTCATAAATAGTTCTTTACAATTCAAAAAAATGAGGGTCTTTGCAAAAACCATCTCTTATAACCCTAAAATTCTCTACATATGCATACTTGGCCTTTGACCCTCTTACTTGCATTTTTTTCCAAGCCATCACAGAGTTGCTCTTCTAAAAAACTCATTTTTTGAAGATGTACGCCCCCTGCACCAATACTTCTTGCATACATACACTTGCTGCACCATTACAGCCCACGTACGTATGCATGTTGCACCACTGTAGCCTGCGTATACTTGAAAAATTTTTAAAAAATAAAAAGTTGCAAGGAATTTGTTGACATTACGGGCTATTGGATAGTTTCCCAACTAATCCACCACCTATAAACCATCACCCAATTGAATAACCATCATTTTTTCATATAAAAGGAGGCGTTAGGGGTCTTATTGCATATATAAACATAAGAACAATGAAACTTTGACATTTCACATCCCCTCCTTGCCCCAAGTAATTGGAGCCCTTTTGTGAGAATTGCCTAAGAATTCCCCAATTTGCCCTTCTTCCTCCATCAGAAACCAATTTCACTTCCCAAGAAGATTATTGAGAGGAGAATCCATACAGAGGTGAACTTTGAGCTTAGTGAAGAGGATATCAAGCTAGGTTCGTGGAGCAGTAGCTGACTTTCGTTGTAAGTAATCATTGAGTTATTAATAAAAGAAGTACTTTTCCTGTCCCAAAACATGGTGTATTCAATGATGTTAATGGTTTATGTTTTCATATTCTAACATCTAACCCTTATTTGTATATGAATTGCATGCTTGTAGCTTTATGTTTTTTTGTCTTTGAATGCAGGCTAGCCTTGGGAGGAGGCGTGCAATCAACAAAGCTTTCATGCATGAGATGATCATCACTCGACGCAGAGTAGAGGTATAGTTACATGATCCTTCTCATATTTTCTTTTCTTGTATGAGTCTGGGGTATGTTGGGGGTAGTTGGAGAAGTAGTTTACTTTCAGACAGTTGTGATCTGCCTAAATTTTGAACCCTAGTGTAGTCTTAAGGAAGTGTTTTCCCACTAGCACCATCGACCTTTGTTAAAAGTTCAATCCTCTTATTTATAATGAATCATTAACTAAAAATAGCTATAAAAAGTGAAAGATAAGTAAATCAAAACATCGCCACATGGCTCTTTCATCTATCTATCTTCTAAGAGTCATCAAATAGTTTTACTGAAGTGAATGAATCTTCTCATACTCTGACCATTTGATAAAGATTTCCTCGCATGTGTTGGCATATGAGAACTTGTGCTGCTCCATCGGGGCTGAAAGAATTTCTTTCATTTCTACTGCCCGTGCTCGGTACTTGACTATTTTTACACTTAACCACTGCAAAACTACTTGAGCCTTGATTAGACGCTCCATGAACTGTTGTACCTGACCTGGTGCCATGCTCACCACCTTTGCTATCTCTACTATCCATGTTGAGTGTTGTTCCACATGTTGCTTGACTATGTCATACAAGTAGACAAAGTCCTCGAGTGAGCCGAATTCTGGGAGGCCGATGTCTTTCATTTGATGATTAATCTTTACCCAACTCTTTTCACAATTAACTCATTTCTCCATAATCTCCCGCCGAGGTTCTTGGGCCATTTTCACCTAGTATTTGATCACTTTCCCGATTCGATCTATGTTGTTTTCCCTCAACACCTGAATGTCGTACTCTTCAGTGTCTTGGCCCTTTTGAACTGCATTGATGTAATCGATCATTTCTACTGTTTGGTGAGCCTTCTCTTACCACCTTTCCACATCCTTGTAGGTCGCTAGCACCATAATGGTGTCTTATTGGAAATTGGATATACTTGTAGTGAAAAGGTGTCGTTCATTTGTGAATTTTTCATAGGCATATTGAAATTAACTTCTCAAAAACACTGTGGCCTGTGTGGAGTTCTGATAGTATTTTTCCAAATGGTGCAGATGCTCTAACTCCTTAAGTGCAGTGGCCAAATCCTTTTTGTCTCTTCTTTCTCTATCTAGTGTGGCATCTTTGATAGCCATCCCTGCCCCGATAATATTAGACATGCTGGCATGTTCTGTGTTGATCATTGTCTCCTTTGTGGTAATGAGAATCGAACTATCCAACGTAAGCCTCCTCTTTTTAGTGGTTCTCTTCATGATGGATTTTCTCTTTCAGTCATTAGCGATTGCTTGTATATCGAATACCTCATCGACCATTTCTGGGATTTGTTTTTATCCTCGGGTTAGAGTATTTCCTAGGCTCCCTACTGTGTGAACCTGTTCTAGGACGGGTTCCTGAACTTCTTCCATATGTCTTGATGGCTCGACCTCCATTTTTTTCTCATAGGATGGTGAAGTATCGACAAAAATTGAAGCACCATGGGTAGGTTCATTACTTAATTGGTAATAGGTTGTCGATGTGTCGATTTATTGTTGTGGAACTTCATTTTTCTGACCTCCCGATCCCAGCTCATCCATCGATCTGTTCATTGGGTTTTCCTGCAAGTTAAGTAGCATGGTTTCTAGGGCACTGTAGACCTCATGGTTTCTCTATGGAAGGCTTTGAATTGGAGCATTAGGACCTAGGGTAGATGCTCTCTCAGGTTCCCTTTCCTCTGTAATTTTCACTGGAGTCACCAGGGAATCCTCCAAACTCTCCTCATCATGATAGATGGTTATTAAGTCGAACAAGGGGTTAGGTAAACTTGTCCTACCCGGTGTCCTCGATATCTCAGGCTGGGTTGAAATTCCCCCTGGTGATGTGATCTACAATGATCGAACTTTAGGGTTTTCATGCCTGGTAATTTCTTCTAGTTGTATTGGCTCTAAGCCACTTAACTCTCCTCTTCTTATGATCGGGTCATCAGCGGGAATCTTCAACATTTGTACAAGATCAAGATCATTATGCAACTAATTGATGATTCTTTGTTCCCCGTCTAGCAAGATAAATCCTCTTCTTTCTGCCTCCATAGTTTCTCCTGCTTTGATATCTTCTTGAACTCTGAGATAATCTTGAGCCAAATTATCTATTGTGTCCATTTGTTCATCCATGCACATGGCCTTGAACCTGGTCATATTCGGCTTGTCCATCCTATGTACTACCTCCTCCCAGTCGTGAGCGCACTCTATGAAAATTTCATCCTCAAATTTATCATGCAAATATGGCCAACATGATGATACCTATGAAGCATGTTGGAGGACCAGGCCTTTAGGGCCATTCTTGTTGAATCGGCCTGTCGGGAACCTGAATTCAAGTTGGCACATCCCTTATTTTCTGGCTATAGAAATTTCCTTTACCAGATAAAACCCCACATGGAAACCGTAGGGTATAAAAGCCCACTTCTTGTCCTTAACTAGTGTGGTGTTATATCCCTATAGAATGGTCTGATAGAAGATTTCTCCCAGAAGGAGTCATCCTGGGACGTGAGCGGGTAGTATATGCAGTGCTCTAGTGGCCCTGAACACTCTAATATAGGTTGAGAATTCATCCAAATACTAGTGGCCTACCTTTGATACCATTTTGTTGGATGCCTCAGGTAATCTTGGTTATTCCTTTTTAAATATAATAAAATGAACACGAGTGATGAATTCATCATAGATGAGTGCGTAGGATATTTTGTACATGTTCTCCCTAAGTATACTGAAATAAACATGAACATGGAGCTTCGCAACATGCCATCTTAAATTCATGACGACGAAGAAATTTCTTGCACAGATCGAGCACGCATGAGGCCATGTGGAAACTAGGTGCTTCCCCTTCTTTCAACATCTGATCCTGTTGTACATAGATGTTCAATTGTTTGGAAATTATTGCTCCCCAGTTGAAGCTACTTCTAGAGATCACCACTGTGTATGCCAAGAGAATCTATGCTTCTAAAAACTTGGAGTAGTCCTTCTCTCCATACATTCAAAATATGAGAGCCATCAAGTAGGTATATGCCTCCCTCAAGTTGACTGTTCCATACCAGCCACTCCTTGAGTTTGCAAAATTTTTGTCCTCCTTCAACCATGAGGCCATCAACCGGGTGGTGTCATCAAATTCATAAAACTTCACAACAAAGCCTATGTTTAGTTCTTCCTTTGGGTCTCTGAGTTTGTAGTACTTGTGG
>JASDQU010240446.1:0-37146 GCA_032191745.1 Picea mariana | reverse complement strand
GAGATTATTGAGAAGATCATGGAGGATATCATGGACCTCATGGAGAATATCATGGAGGATAGGGTTATGTGTCTAGATGGTTGAGAGATGTATGGAACTAAAGAGAGATTAGTGGATCACATTTATGAGTTTGTTATCATAGCTCTTGTATAAATAGGAGTGTTACCTCCTTCATATGTAAGCTGGTAATCTTAGAATTAGAGAGAGTTGTAATCTTAGAGTTGGTTTGTAATGGAGATTTTGAAATAAAGAATCATACTTCGATTTTGCTTCTACATCTGAGTCTCCTTTGAAGTGGTTTTCTTGTGGAGTTATGGAAGGCCCCCATGGCCTCACTTGCATGCTGATTTGCTTATTTTAGGTATAACTTAATTTATGTTTTTGTTTGATTTCAGCTTTTAAAGTTTTGTTAAACGTTCTAATACTGGAAGGATCTTATTTGAAAGTGTTTTTGTAAGAGAACCATAGGATCTCAGATAATTATTAGATTTAGGTTTGTTTCATTTCAGCTTTTAAGTTTTGTTCTGATATTGGAGGAGATCCTAAAATTCAGGTGTTCTTGTAAGAGAACCTTAGGGTCTTAACAATTGTTAGATCTAGGTTTGATTAGTTGTTGAAAGAGATTTTGATGAATATGTTCTTGTAAGGGAACTTTAAGATCTCAGACATATTAGGAATCTTTCTAGATCTATATATTTTAGGTAGAGCTTCTAAGTTTACCTTACCGGGTTGACATTAAATTAAACTCTGATTGACATCATCAATTAGAACTAAACACACCTTTAGCGCACCTTTTCAGTGGCTAGATCTCCTGGAAAGTGAAACCCTAGTTTCACAAAGTACCAGAAGTACCAAAAAACCAGAGAACCAGAAGTACCAGAGTACCAGAAGACAAGAAACACCAGTCCAAAAATCCACAGATCAAGTTTGGAGGGGTAAAAGTTGGATTTTCTCAAATCCAAGCACACCAGGCTATTTGCCTCAACAAAGAGCACCTCTTGGTAGGTTTAGAATTTGATTTTGAACATTTTCATTTTTGGACATTTTGCCAGCTTCAAGTAAAAGATGTCTGCAAGTGTTAAGCTTGTTGACAAGCTAGAAGGTGTGGAAAACTTCCGTGCCTGGAAGTATAGGATTGGTCTCATTCTTGAAGAGAATGACCTAGTAATATTCGTCAAAGAAGAAGTGCTGGAACCCGCCGATGCTGCAGAAAAAGAAAAGCACCAAAAGGACACAATAAGGGCCAAAAGAAATCGCAGATTCAATCAAGGACCCCCTGATTCCCTATGTGTCATCAAAGAAGACTCCAAAATAAATGTTTGATTCCCTAAACAGAGTATATGAAGGAAAGAACATAAACCGAAAGATGAATCTTAGAACTCAGCTCAAGAATACAAGAGTGCAGAAAGGAGAATCAATCCAAGAATACTTCTCTAGAATATCCCAATTCAAAGAACAACTAGAAGCAATTGGAGATACTATAGATGAAGACGAACTTATAATGACAGCCCTAAATGGTCTCACAAGACCTTGGGATGCATTCATCCAAATGATTTGTGCCAGAATGAAGAAACTGAAGTTTGACAGTCTATGGGAAGAATGCATCCAAGAAGAAACAAGAGTAGCTAACCGAGAGGCTTTACTAGCAAGAGATGAAGATCAAGCCCTAGCTACTCACACTAAAGGAGGAAGAAATAAGTCTTAGCTACTCACACTAAAGGAGGAAGAAATAAGTCTTACTAACAGAAAGAGACTTACAAAGAGTTTCAGCCCGAAAACAAATTCAGTCATAAATAATCTCATCCAAGGAGATTCCAGAAGAAAGGACAACGAAAGGAAAGAGATTACTCATCTGTACAATGCTACCATTGTGACAAGATGGGACACATTGCGAAATTTTGTCCAACTAGACAAGAAGAATACAAGAGGAAACAAAAGAGGCACCATGCCCATGCATTTGAAGATGAAAAGCCACCCGTAAAGATGTTAAGAGAACAAATTAAAGAACATGTCTTAATCTCGACCCTCTCAGGATTGGTAACACCTGGAGAGGACACTTTGCTCATTGATAGTGGTGCCTCCAAGCACATGATAGGACAAAGAGATATTCTCTCTTACATTTCAGAAAATAAGTTTTCTCAGAAAGTGACACTTGGAGATGATTATCAATATCCCATCAAGGGAGTGGGAGAATCAAAGTACAAGCTTAATTTAGGAAATGCATTGAAGATGAAGGATGTACTATATGTACCAGGTTTGACAAAGAACCTACTCTCCATATCAGCTTTAGAGAAGAAAGGCTTCTGAGTTGCCTTTATAGATGGATGAGTTCTTATGTGGGCTAAAGGAGAAACCTTAAAAGAAGCAATCATCATTGGAAAAGAAGAAGGTGGCTTGTATAAGCTAAAGGGTCACTCAGAAGTTGCCATGACCCACGCCATTGAGAATCCATGTGAACTTTGGCATAGAAGATTAGCTCACTTTAACTACAAGGCGCTACCATACATATGCAAAGCGGTCACAGGTTTACCAGAACTTAAGGTTGACCATGAATGCATATGCAATGGATGTGCACAAGGGAAGAACATCAAGAACCCTTTTCCAAAGAGAGACAAAAAAGTAGAAGGAGTCCTAGAACTCATTCATTCAGATGTGTGTGGCCCAATGCCATCATCCTCCATTAGTGGGTATGTATATTATGTATCATTTATTCATGATTATTCTCGTAAGACCTGGTTGTATCTCTTGAAATCTAAAGATGAAGTGTTCAACAAATTCAAGGAATTCAAAGCCTTGATAAAGAATCTTTCTGAAAGAAAGATCAAGATACTCAAGTCAGATAATGGAGGAGAATACACCTCAAAAGAGTTTGTGAACTTTTGCAAAGATGTTGGGATGAAGAGGGAATTCACTACTCCCTATAATCCTCAACAAAATAGTGTGGCTGAAAGGAAGAACAAAACGATAATGGAAGTCGTGAATACCATGATCAATGATCAAGATCTTCCTATGTGCTTATGGGCAGAAGCAACAATGACAACCGTATATGTGCAAAACCGATTGTCCCATAGTGCACTTGGGTTCAAGACCCCAGAAGAGATGTTCACTGGAAAGAAGCCAGAGGTAAGCCATCTCAAAATATTTGGCTGCCCAATATTTATACATATACTGAAAGAGAAAAGAAACAAGATGGAACCCTCAGAAAATAAGGGAATATTTGTGGGATATTGTGAGGTCTCCAAGGCCTTCAAGATCTATATACCAGGTCACAGTCACATTGAGATCAGAAGGGATGTGACCTTTGATGAAGATGCAACGCTCAAGAAATCGAGAAAATGCCAACTTGAAGAGGTATATGAAGAGGAACCCATAATCCCGAGAGTTGCAAAATCAATGAGGGAGGTTCCCAGAGCTGCTGAAGCAGTAAGGGAAGTCATAACTTCCCCTGATGAGGAAATTCTAGAAGATCATGACGTATTAGAGTTTCAAGAACCTCCTCAGATGACAATCTCCCATAAAAGAAAGTTAGCTTGGGCTAGAGAGCTTATTCAAGATTGAGAGAAATATGGTGTTCTCGAAGGAACCATGAGACATGTGAAGAGACCTAAGCCATTCTCCAGCTATATGGCTTTGATGTGTGATCTCCTAGAAAAGGAGCCTACTTGCTTTGAAGAAGCCATTCAGACGAAATAATGGGCAGATGCCATGACAAAATAATACCAATCCATAATAAAGAACGATGTATGGGAAATAGTTCCCAGACCGAATAGCAAGGATGTGGTATCGTCCAAATGGCTCTTCAAAATAAAACATCCTGCTGATGGAACTATTGAGAAGTATAAAGCAAGATTTGTAGCTCGTGGCTTTTCTCAAAAAGAAGGCATTGACTATGAAGAGACATTCGCTCCTGTAGCCAGATACACTTTGATCAGAACCATCATAGCCCTTGCAACTAAGATGAAGTGGGAGTTACACCAGATGGACGTAAATACAACTTTTCTAAATGATGTTATCAAAGAGGAAGTGTATATAGAGAAACCGCAAGGATTTGAAGTTGAAGACAAGAAGTCTCATGTCTGCAAATTGAAGAAATCCTTGTACGGATTGAAGCAAGCTCCTAGATCTTGGTATGGCCGGATAGACAACTTTCTGACGAGCTTGGGCTTTACCAAGAGTAAAGCAGATTCTAACCTCTACTTCAAGGTTATGAACAATGAGCCAATAATACTATTACTGTATGTGGATGACTTATTCTTAACTGGAGAAGAAAAGCTCATCACTGAATGTAAGAAGAGGCTCGCTTCAGAATTTGAGATGAAAGACCTTGGCCTAATGAACTACTTATTAGGTCTTGAGGTATGGCAGAGTCAAAAGAGGATCTTCCTTAACCAAGGGAAGTATGTAGTCGAAATCTTGAAGAGATTCGACATGTTAGAGTGCAAGCCCATGAATACACCCATGGAAACGAAGCTGATGCTGCTGGTCGATACTTCGTCAGAATTGATTGATGCCACACTGTATAGACATATTATTGGATCACTGATGTACCTGACGAACACCAGACCATATATTTGTTTTGTCGTGAACACTTTGAGTCATTTTTTGGTAGAACCCAGAGATGTTCACCTTGTGGCTGCAAAACATGTGATGAGGTACCTTAAGGGTACATTAGATTGTGGTCTCAATTATGATGGAGATCATGATTTCACATTGAATGGGTACACTGATTCAGATTGGGCAGGAAGTGTTTCTGACAGGAAAAAAACTTTAGGATGCTGTTTTAGTTTGGGATCAACCACGATCTCGTGGCAGAGTAGGAAGCAATCCTACATTGCTCTCAGCACAACGAAAGCATAATACATTGCTGCATGTTCTTCCAGCTGCGAAGCCATATGGCTTCAAAAGTTGTTGATCGACCTATTTGACCTAGAGATGGAAGCAACGACCACGATCCTATGTGAAAACTAGAGCTGCATAAAGATGATAGAGAATCCTATATTCCATGATAGGTCGAAGCACATAGAGATTCATTATCATTACATCCGTGACATGGTGTAGAGAGGATTCTTAAAGCTCCAGTACGTTAGCACAGATGAATAGGTTGCTGATGTGTTGACCAAGACTCTATCTCGTGTAAAGTTTGAGCACTTTTGAGATAAGCTTGGTATAGTACGAAATGACCTTCCTCAAAAGGGGGAGTATTTGTTGTGATATGACTAGTACTGAGCTTCCAGCTTGATAGGTGTGACGTAAAGCCAATCTAGTATCTTGCTTCCAGCTTGAGTGCTGTGACATAAATCAAGACAATGAGATGAGACTAGTACTATACTTCCAGCTTGATAGCTGTGACATAAAGCGAGTCTAGTATCTTGCTTCCAGCTTGAGTGCTATGACGTAAAGCAAGATGATGAGATGAGACTAGTAATGTGCTTCCAGCTTGATAGCTATGACGTAAAGCCAGTCTAGTATCTTGCTTCCAACTTGAGTGCTATGACGTAAAGTAAGACGATGAGATGAGACTAGTACTGTGCTTCCATATTCATAGCTATGACATAAAGCCAATATAGTATCTTGCTTCCAGCTTGAGTGCTGTGACGTAAAGCAAGACGTTGAGATGAGACTAGTACTGTGCTTCCAGCTTGAGAATCTGTGATGTAAAGCCAATCTAGTATCTTGCTTCCAACTTGATTGCTATGACGTAAAATAAGACGAGTATTGAGCTTCCAGCTTGATAGCTGTGACGTAAAGCCATTCCTATATTGTGATGATGAGCCAGCCTTGTTCCGTGATGATGATGATGTATTAGTTTTATACTAATTCATATTGATGCAGATGATGATTGCATTCCTTTGAGAATGACGATGCTGCCGATGGAGAAAACTTAAAATGATTTATAGATATGCCAGTTAGTGTTCCAAGATGATATTTGATGATGCTGTCCTCCTGATGCTATTGATGATAAAGGCCTCTCTCTTATCTGATGCTGTTGAAGAATACCCTTCTTGTTAAAGGGGAGTGTTGAAATAATGTAACTGCAAAGTGTATTCTAATTATTATTTGATATATTATTCATTGGATCAATCCCCATTGTGGATTGATCATATCGGCTACTGTAAATGACCAAATCCCCTTTTGCGGATTGGTCATAATGTAATTGTAATAGGAAGAAATAGAATTCGGCCCAAGAATATATTAAAGAAGCCCCGAAATATAATAAAGGTGTTTCTAGCCACCCAGAAGAAGAAGTCGGTCCTGCCAGTGAAAAGACACTTCCACACGTGTTATACTTGTATAAATAAGGAGGCTATTGCCTCACTTAGACACACACTCACTTGTTCATTGAGAGACAAGTTTCAGAGCTGCAGTTGGAGAAGAGAGAGAGAGAGAGGCACATCTTTGGGAGAGGAATTTCTGTACTTGTTTGAGTTATCTCTTGGCATTATATTGACTATCTATATTAAGGAAGTTTTGCTGGGTTTTCTGCCCCATGAGGGTTTCCTAGGATAAATGATGTGTCTCTTGTGATTGTGTATTTCTCAATGATCCTATCTTATGCTATTGTTATCTATTGAAATGCAAAGAACTCTAATAATAGCTTAAACCTTAACATGTTAAAGGGTTTTCATAGTTGGGTGCACCATTGATAGATATTACGAAGAAAGGGGCATTCAGGTGGACAAAGGAGTCACAACAGGAATTTGACAGACTTAAGGAGGTGATGAGCACTTTTCCATTATTGGCACTTCCTGGTTTCACTCATCCCTTTGTACTTGAGTGTGATGCTTCGAGTGATGGTATTGGGGCCGTTTTTATGTAGAACAGACACCCAATAGCGTTTGAGAGTAGGAAGCTCAGACATCTAGAGAGACTCTACTCTATTTATGTTAAAGAGATGTTTTTCATCATGCATGCTTTGGAGAAGTTTAGGTAGCATTTGGTTGGTGGCCTATTCATGGCTAGGACTGACCACAACAGTTTGAGTATTTCTTGGAGTAGAAGGATTTGAATGATAGGCAACATAAATGGGTCAGCAAGATACAAGCATATGACTTGGACATTGAGTATGTGAAGGGTAAGAAGAATATTGTTGTTGATGCCCTTTCTAGGAAACCGACAGTGTGTTCTCTCTTGGAGATTTCAATTGATTGAAAATCTCACCTTTTGGTGGAATATTCCAAGAATCATTTTGCATGTGAGTTGATGGATGGACTCATAAAAGATGACATGTATAGGGTGGTGGACGATATCATTTTCTACAAGGACATAATATATATAGTTCCCGAGTCCACACTCAAGGAGAAGATATTGAGGGATTCTCACGACACACCGTTGGTAGGTCACCTTGGGTATTTCAAGACCTATAGGTAGATACGAGAGAGGTTCTCATGGAAGGGACTCAAGAACGATGTGTTGCAACCTCTACCCATTCTAGAGAAAAAATGGGAGAGTGTCTATGGACTTTATTAGAGGTCTATTGAAGGTACATGAAGGGATTGCATATATGTAGTGGTTGATCAGTTGACCAAGTTTGCACACTTCTTTGTTATTTCATCAGAGTACAAGGAAACACATGTTGCATAATTGTTTTTCAGGGAGTGTTTAGACTTCATGGACTACCTAGGTACATTGTCAACGACATGGACAAGATGTTTCTCAATGCTTTTTGGTAGGAGTTTTTCAGATTGGCCAGCACAGAGTTGAATCCTAGCACCAATTATCACCCTCAGAGAGATGGTCAAACAAAGATTGTGAACAAATGGATTGAGGGATATTTGTAGAAATATGTATCAGTGCAGTAGAGGACATGGATTAAGTGGTTGCATTTGGGGGAGCATTTCTATACCACCACCTACCACATGTCCATTGGTATGACCCCATTTCGAGCATTGTATGGCTACGATGCTCCTTCATTTGTGGATTTGGAATTTGGGGATAGCACGGCTCCCAAAGCCAACGACTAGATACAGTTGAACCAAGACATCCTTAAGTCCCTTAAGGAAAACTTGCAGACAACCCATAATCAACATGAGTTATATGTAGACAAGCAAAGGGTTGAGCACAACTTTGAGGTAGGAGACTTGGTATTTCTGAGTTTGCATCCATACAGACAGTCTTCGTTGAAGAAAAGCGATGAAAAAAAATTGAAGCCTTGTTTTTATGGTCCATACAAGGTAGTAGAGAGAGTTGGGGAAGTAGCCTATGAGCTTGATTTGCCAAAGGGGAGAAAGATCCATAACGTTTTTCATGTGTCATTCCTAAAAAAGGCAGTAGGAAAACAAGTGAGCAGTTCAATAGAATTACCCTCGCTGGATAAGGAGGGGAAGTTGGTATTGATTAAGAAGGAGATTTTGGATGTCAGAGAGAGGATATTGAGGAGCAAGGTCATTAGAGAGTTCCTAATTAGGTGGAGATATTTTCCAGTAGAGGATGCTACGTGGGAGGGAGATCATATCTTGTAGCATCTTGATTTGCAGTTGCTTGGGGACAAGCAATCTCGAGAAGGGAGCACTGTAATGTCCCCTTCCAAATGACCACTCTAGGAGGAAGACTTAGTGGTCTATTTGATTCCCGTAGGCTAAAGTCGATAAGAAAAGCGAATTATTTGAGCAATTATTTAATGTCATTTGAAGGAAAAAACAACATTATAAAGTGACATTGAGTAATTAATTAAAAAGGGTATTATTAAGTGACTTTAGGAGAATATTAAAATATATATTATGAAGTCATTTTATAAATTTTAATTAACCGTGAAAAAACAAAAAAGAGGATAAAAGAAAGGGGAGAGCTCATTTATCTCATTATTCTTAATCATATTTTCTAAAATCTATTTGGATAGAGCTCTTGTGGCTTATGAGGGTTTTGCAGCAAAACCCTTGTGGAGAATTGGTTTCGGGTAGTGAAAGATACCACCCTAGATAATTAGTGGGGAATATCATTCAAATTTTCCACTTGCATTCATTGTTGAGGGGAAATACTCATCTTTTGCAGTAGGTTGGGGTTTGTAGAAGCCATATTTCTTCTTGTGCAAGCCAAGTTATACTTCTAGAGATCATAAGGTTTTAGGGGGGGTCGTTTCCTTTGGTGCAAACAAAATTTTCTTGGAAATGAGGTCGTATTCTTTATTGGGGCCACCGTTTTCTCTTGTAGAGGCTGTGTTACTCCTTGGGCAATTGATTTTCTTTGTGGGAGAGACCAAATCTTGTGTGAGGGTTGATTTCTCTTAAAGGGAGGCTGATTTCTCTAAGTGGGAGGTTGAGTTCTGGTGTGAGGCTGAGTTCCTACAACAACAATCAAATCTTTCATTGGTAGAGGTAGAGATTCAAGGTGCAGGTCAAATCTTCTTGTGGAGGGGGGCGAGCTCTTCTTGTGAGGGTCATATCCTCTTGTGTGGAGGTTTCTCATTTCTAGGGAGGCTGTGAAGGTCACGTTCCTTGTATGAGAGAGTTTTATTTTTCTTAAAATGGGTTGATATGAACTCCTATAGCGGCCAAGCATTGTTACAGGGTCAAAATATAATAAGATGAGATCATATCTATTGCATTTACTTATTGTTGTAGTGTTTTAATGGGAATGTTGTCATTTTGTAGTTCTTTCCTCTCATATTAAATGCAATAAACTATTTCTTTGGCATCAAACTCATGTTATCCATTGAAAACCACATTGATAACACAAACCAACAAACACATAAACCATAACAACAACAACAAGGGGGTTCTATATTGGTTTTTAGTATACCGACAAAGTGTTTGACTAAAGTCATAAACCATCAATAAATTACAAAAAAATATCAACAAGTTATTTGACAAATGTCCTAAATTAGCAGCAACACTAAGACATTACAACAACCTAACTGTTTGACGAAACTCCTGTACCAAACAACAACATAGTAAAGGGGGATTTTACATGCAAAATGTGTTTGTTGATCGCATTTGCTAGATTTGATCTATCTTTCATTTTGTTGTTGATGACATAATTTTTAGATATGTTCTAGTTTTCATTTATTGATGGGCTGCTATAGAGATTATCATGTTGATCCAATTTTTCTCTTCATTGTAATAACAATATACATCATTATTTTTGTTCATTTAGCGTGGTTGTTTTCAATAATCTCTTTTTTTTCCTCAGAAAAAAAGTGTAATTTTATTCATCCAGAGAGACAAAATTACATTTTGTAGGTGCTTCTAAGAGCACAACACACCCCTTGTGTGTATTTTGGACAAAAAAAAATTCGCACTCTGCCCTGGCAAAAAAATAAGTAACCAAAAAAAAGCCTTTTTAAGAGAAAAAATTCCTTTGTAGGACTATAAGCCAATAATTTACATCACCCAGAACAAGGTGGAATATAGACTGTAGAGTAATAACATTATATGTACATGTAGAAGGAGCTTTAGAAAAGAGCATAGATGTAAGCTGATAATTTGTTTGCATCTGCCTAGTAATTTCATTGTAGTGACACATCGTCTGCTATTTGTTGCTAATAATTGCTGAAAACAATAATTGAAGCATGATGAGATCTTTTGGTGAGAAAAATATAAGAAACCCACTTTGACCATAATGCGTCGATCATGAAAATGATAAGAAAGGAGAGAAAAATCTTCATTCATGCGTTTGCCTCGGAACCTCTATAAAAGGTCGATGATAAAAAGCATGTGATTCCTCCCCTTTATACTATGTGATGTGCCACTATTGTTTTCGATAATCTATTGTGGTAATCGCTATTGATTTAACATGTTGATTTGAGTTTTTGTAGATTTATTACTTGGTTACTATTGGCTTGATTTAATATTGTATCTACATGCTTGAATATTCCATACAGTGTTTTGATTGACGCTGATTTGAATTTTTGCTAAGTGTTTAAGAAATTGTTAGATCCAACTATATTGTTTAATTTCTATGAATGAATATATGTTTTTATCGAGTGAAAATTCTAATGTGGTACTAGAGTTACATTGTTGGAATTTTCCATCCAAGTGCATGGAGAATTCAATGACCTATGACAAGGCATTGAGAACATTGGTTTCAACCAATGTGATGTCTAGAAAGATCCAATGATTGGAGTAGATCCATCCCTGCTGCGAGAGACACTAGAGCATGTGAGGGTTAGTGGGCGTCATTCCCAAAAACCTCTAATGATTGGAGTGTGTTCTTATGCTTGAGAGGGGTGATTTGAACCTATGATAGGTTGTTGATTTCAATTGATATGTTTTTATTCAAAGGGTTTCCATAATGGTGAACTTGTCCATTTCCAAAGAGTGTGACCCAATGGGGCGAGCTTTAAACTTCACCCCTTGGAAGTAAAAGTTATAGATTTTTATGGAGGACATGGATATATGGAGCATAGTTCATGGAAAAGTTACAATTCCTATTGAATAGTCGTCTCAATTCAAGGAGAGGGATTCCAAGGAAAAAACAAATTATTTTGGATTTTGTGAAGGACCACATGATTCTTCACATTGTAGGGAAATTGACAAAGGAGAAATATAGTGATTTGGTGCTTGATAGTTTCAAGTCATGCACAATGTGGCACATGCTTTTCTCACTTGCACCATGGATCTCTTCCACTCTTGAAGAATATGGTGTAGGGATTACAAGACTTTAAGGTAGAATAGATTGGGGAGTGCAATGGATGTGCACACAACAACATTCAAAGGTCATTTTTCCATCCAGTGAACATAAATCAAGAGAGATTCTTGAATTGATCCATTCAGTATTGTGTGGGCCTATGTCTTCTTCATCATTGATAGAGACTTTGTATTATCTTTCCTACATGAATGATTCCTCTCACAAAACCTAGATTTATGTTATGAAGACCAATGATGAAGTGTTATTTAAGTTTAAAGAGTTCAAAACCTTGTTTGAAAATTAGACAAGGAAGAGGAGAAAAGTGCTTACATCTAATAATTGAACCAAATACAACTTCAAGGAATTTGATTCCTTCTTTACAGATGCATGGATTAATAGGGAGTTTAAATGCCTTAGAACCCACAACAAAGTGGGGTTGCAAAGAGGAAGAATAAATCCATCATTGAGACTACTAAGGTCATGATCCTTGACGTGAATTTTCCATGTGTCTTTGAGGAGAGGCATGCAATACAACACTCTATATATTGAACTAATGTCTTCACAACAGCTTGAAGGAAAAAACAAGAGAGGAGTTTACTAGTGAGAAACTTGATGTATTACATTTTCATGTTTTTGGTTGTTTGGTAAAAATTCACATTCTTGATGAGAAAAGGACTAAGCTTGAACCCTCGAGTATCAAGGGTATTTTTTTTTGGGTACAATAAGGATTCCAATTCTTATTTAATCTACATTCCAACATTGAAGAAACAATGAACTAAGCAAGGTGTGAAGTTTTGTGAGTATGGTCCTCAAAGTCATTGGAGCCTCACACAAAGTCATTAGAGCTTCACATAGAGATCGAGGAAGGGAAATTTCTCGTTGTCCTAAATTTTTATATTTTGTTGAAGGAAAAATAATAATTCAACTCAATAAGGTTCTAGTGAAAGAACATAGACCTCATTACCCCCACTTTATCAATGAAGCCTTGATGACTTACCTAGACATTGTAGGAATTCATGAGAACAAGTGGGGGCATATAAATATACATTTTAGGTGAGTCAACCACCTAAAACATTTCCTACTTATGTTGCACAAATGTATTCCATTCTTGAGACATAAACTTCTAGCTCTAAGCAGGAAAATGCATAGCAAGTACAAAAAGATGCCATGACAGAGACAAATCGATTTTAAAGAAGGATGTCTGGGAGACAATGCCAAAATATTTTGAGGAAATATTAATTGATTCCAAATATGCCATTTATGAGAGCATTGAAGAGTACAAGGACAAGTTTTCTATTAGAGGATTCTCTCAAAAAGAGGGAGTTGACCTTAATAATACTTTTTCTCTAATTGGTAGAGGTTTTGAGTTTCTTGTGTGAGATACCTATGTTTTCAAGTTTATGAAGGCCCTTATGGGCTATTGCATGCACCACACGTTTGGATTTTATGATTGACGAGTTTTTACTCAAGTTGGGCTTCTCCATCATTTGATTAGTTTTTAAAGTTTTTCTTTGATTATTATGATCTACTTGTCTTGGTCTTGTATGTAGATGAGCTTATCATTGTAGGAAGTTCCAAACAACTCATTTTGTGGTGTAAGATGAAATTGGCTTGTGAGCTTGACTTAAACGACTTTGGTCCATTGTTGGGACTAGAAGTTTGGTAGGTGGATGATGAAGTTTTCCCTGGGCAAGGGAAGTAGACTTTGAAGATTGTGAAGAGAGTTCAAAGTTCTAAAAGGAGTATTAGTTTTGGTTTACGTTCCTTCGTAGGCATATGTGGCCAATACTTTGATGAATCCCCTAACATGGGGGAATTTCGAGGTGCTAAGAAAGTATATTGGTGTGTAGCATCCCTAGACACCCAGGCTGGGCCACACCACGCAAAAATCATCTTCTGTCACAATTGCGTTTTTGAATTTCTTTAAATTTATACCTCTTTCGGCTTTGTAACATACCCAACCACCTCGATGAGTCCCATTACCTCTATTCTTAGCTCTAATATTGTTGAAATAACATAACATTCCCTCCATATGAATACAATATATGCAATGCAAATAATACACCAATTCATGTATAAACATATACATTTAGGCATACATAATTGAGATAAATGTATATACATTACTCAATAGAATAATACACACAGTAAATAACATGTAAACACATAAAAAAACACTTATTTTTTAATGGTAAATTGCCAGCTGCGTCCAGACCTTAGAAATTCCTCCCAACCATAGACTCTGCTGCTCATAAACTCTCAGCAACATGTCACCCTCGAGATGAGGCTAGAAAATCCACCAAGGAAGGTTTCCTAAGTCAAATTAAGGTCTATCCAACACGATAAATCTCAAGTTAAGGTGCCAACTACTGCAACTATCCCATAGCCTTTCATTTCCCATAGCATGTCCCACCCAAAGAAGTGTACCCATTATCTGCTCAATAGTCCTTCGGTTGTCCCACTTCCATTCCGGGGGCTTCAACAACAGGCTAGACAAAAAGTCTCAAAGCTTTGTAGCTATTGCCCGGTTCATTGGGAAATACAATTCCCAACTTTTCTCTCACTTAGAGAGAATGCTCGCGAGCCTAACAACCCACTTCTTCAAATGCACACGGGCCTGACAACTCGATTCTTCAGCTCAAATGATCTCGATTTACTGGCTTCACTGGAATAAAATGAGAAGCTTTAGTGATCTTATCCCCCACTACCATGATGGAGTCATGTTGCTTTACTATCCTGGACAACTTAGTGATGAAATCGATTGTTACCACTTCCCATTTCCACTCAGCAATGGGCAATGGCTGTAGAAAAATAGTTTGATGTCTATGCTCAACCTTTACTTTATTACATTCAAGACATTTGGCTATATAATCAACCACATCTTTATTTATACTTGGCCAAAAACATTGGGTATTACCAGTTGCAATTGTTTTCTGGTACTCCGAGTGCCCAACATAAGGCACATTATGCATCTCTCTTAGCACCAGATTTTTCATCTCTTGAGAATTAGGCACATAAATTATGTCCTTGTACATGAGGATTCCATCTTCTCTTAGCTCATAGTCTTTCCTTTTCTGTTGATTATTACCTTGTCGTAATTTTTCTTTTGTCTCCATATAATGTTGATCTGATTTTGCAGCTACCATTTTTTTCTCTTTTAGATCATATTGTACATGATAATGGTTGTAGCATGCATCTCATGCACTCTCCTGCTAAGTGCATCCACCACCTTATTCTCCTTGCCTTTGATATGCTTTATATCAAAGTCATAGTGATTGAGGAATTCCAACCATCTAATTTTCCTAGCATTCAAAGTTGGTTGTCTAAACAAATATTTCAGACCACTATGGTCTGTACTCAACTCAAATATTTTTCCCATGAGGTAGTGCCTCCACTTCTTCAAAGCATGCACTATGAATGACAATTCTAAATAATGAGTAGCATAATGTCTCTCATGCTCTTTTAACTTCCTTGATTCATAGCATATCACATGCTCATTTTGTCTAAGGACTCCACCAAGTCCTTCCTTGCATGCATCATTGCACACAATGAAATCTTCATTTGGATCAACAATCTTTAAGATTGGTGCACTTGTCAATAAGCTCTTTAAGTGATGAAAACTTCTTTCACAACTAGCACTCCATTCAAATATCACACCCTTCTTTTGCAAAGAAGTGATTAGGTGAGCAATATTTGAAAAACATTCAATAAATCTTTTATAGTATCATGTAAGTCCCATGAAATATATCACCTCTAAGATACTCTTTGGTACTGGCCATGCTTCAATGGATTTTATCTTCTCTGGATCCACAAATATCCCTTTCTCTGAAATGATTGGCCCAAATAATGTATCTGTCTCTGATAAAATTATTACTTGCTCAATTTTTCATATAATTGACACTCCCTCAATACTTGTAGCACCATCCTTAAGTGGTGCTCATGCTATTTTTCAGACTTAGAGTAGATAATAATTTTGTCAGTGTGTCATGGAAACCTGCAGAGGAGATCTAGCTAAATCAAATACAAACAAAGCTTATCAAGAAAGCAAGAGAGATTCAATATGGAAGAATGAGAAAATATATTCACACTACTCCAATGAGCTGATGATTGATACATAGATCATGATCAATATAATACAATGAATGAGTGGAATACACTCATATATAGGGCAAATCATTCCATAATTAAGAAAAGAAATCAAGCAATTATCTTTCTTTAGGAATGCATGCATGCATAATAGTGATGGTAAAAATAGGAAGTCTAAATAGAGCTAGTCAGTTAACTCCCACTGAACTAGTGTGTTGAAAATATAAATTTCTCCAACAACCCCCCTGAACATCACTATGGAGTAAAAAATGAGTCCCAGCTACTAGGCCATTTTAGGTACTCATGCACAATGCAACTAATGAACACTGAATAAAAGTGAGGAAAGAGGGAAAACCACGTGGGAACAACTCCCCCCTCAAAAAATGATATATCAAAAGAAGAAAATGACAACTGCTAGGCAACTGTGTTCTTCATTGCAAGATGATCCCGCAAAGTCTGAAACTTCTGCTCATTGAAAGTCTTCGTGAAGATGTAGAAATCTTTATGGATATGATGATGTCCTTTGGCAACCTATTGGGCCTTGTACTTCTTGATCATGTGGACCCATCTGCACCTAAAAATATTCCTTTTTGGTGGACGTGGAACAAGATTCCAAGTCTGGTTCTGTAGGAGTGAGTCATACTCCTTCTGCATGGCTGCTTGCCATAATGGATTTCCCACAACCCTATTGTAGTTCTGTGGATCAGTAGATTGAACTATATAGCAATGCATGGGCATCGCAGGTTCTGAAGCTGAAAATACATGAGAAGGCTCCTCACGCTGAGATCGAGTCCTTCTCGAATCCAATGGATTCCCTGCAAGGTTGCCTTATGCATGAAGTGTGGTATGTGCCTTCTTGGGTATCTGTCGAAGCTTCGACGCTGGCTTCTTACCTGGATGTGCTACCTGCTTATTTCCATGTACAAAATCTGAGTGTATGGAATCATCTCTGATGTCTGAAATTGATGGAAGAACAAGAGTATATGCATTTTTCAGTGGAGGTGCATGCAAAGTAATCTCCTTACGTGTAAGTAGAATAGAGGAGTCATCGTCAACAAACTTAGTGAATTTATACAACCTTGACTTGTGATCCACCTCACCAATTGCAATGATGGAATTGTCATGCATGTCAATTACTGAAACTAAATCTGATGTAAATTCAACCTTTTTTCCTTTCTAAGTGATATGATAAATTGAGTGCAGATTCATAGAAAGCTTTGGAACATGTAAAACATTCTCAAAACTTCCATTGTGGAGTTCCACTCTCCCTTCTCCTGCTACTGCTACTGGAGTATCATCTCCCATGAGAATAGGGGGTCTTGAGCATGGACTCAAGGAAGATAAAACTTCCTGTTTCGCTGCCATATGATGGGTTGCACCAGAATCTATAATCCATGAATCAGATGAGGAATTAATTGCAACAAGAGCATGATGATTACCTTTCTTAGGAGCAATATTTTTTTCTTTCTGCTTCTTGACTCCCTCCGGAATGAAGTTTCCAAGGTTTTTTTGCTGAAGTGCCTGTGCCATAAGATCAATCTGTTTCTTCATGCATGTGGATTCTTCATGATTCGGTTTATTGCAGTAAGTGCACTGCTTTCCCTTCTTCTTATTCTTGGAATCTGAAGAGTCTTTGGAACCTGAAGAATCATTAAAGGATTTGGAGTATCCCTCCTTCCTATTATGTTTGAATGACCCTTTTCCATCGTGCATGGTGAGTGCATGTGATTTGGGATCTTTCATGAGGCCCATATGTATGAGTTTTGTCTGCTCTTGTGTAAGAGACTCAATGAACTGAGCCAATGTAGGCATTTTCCAATTTGTTCTAAAAATACGTCTGCCAGAATGGAAATTGGAAACATATACAGTGTATTCTGGTCCTAGCTTGGCCAAGATTGTTAGAATAAGTTGTTTCTTTTGTGTAGACTTGTCAATACCACATTCACCCAAGCTCAATAGCAAATATTTAAATTTAGTAAAAAAATCTTGTATATTATCAAAACTTTTAGGGTCTAAGGTATTCAACTCCACCTCAAGCATATGACCTCGCATCTCATCCTGCTTTCCAAAGAGTCCTTCCAAGGTGGTTCAGATTTCGTTTGGAGTCTTGCATGCAACAACATGAAACCATAAATCCGTGGATATTAATTCAAGAATTAGTCCTATGGCCTCATCCTTACTGTTTGTCCATCTCATCTTCTCAATTGATTATGTAGGTTCTATTTCTGTCGCCATCGTCAAATTATACAATCATTTCCTTCCGAGTTGGAATTTTGCCTTGGGATTCCAATCAAAATAATTTTATGGTGTGAGGATTACCACTAAGTTTCACTGTATAATATTTTTTCATATCCGTCTCTTCCATTGATTCCATGAACCCCTAAAAATTTACTCTCAATCTGCAAGTGAAAAATTAAGATATTAAGAATTCATATCAGTTTTAGGAGATGATCTTGCGACTTACTTTCTGAGCAAACGGTGAGGAATCTCGCCAAACGGTTGAAAACCCACTTCCAAAATGGGCCGATTTACTTTCATCGCAAGCTGTTTCCTCCAAAACGTAATATTTTGGGAGAAATGAATGTGGAAAGGTACAGCCACAAATTCGTATCAGTTTCAGGAGGCTATCTTGCAGCTCACTTTCTGAGAAAACGGTGAAGAATCTCGGCAAACGGTTGAAAACCCACTTCCAAAATGGGCCGATTTACTTTGTTTAGTGGGCCGTTTCCTCTAAAACGTAATATTTGAGGAGGAATAATTACTGACAGTTACGACCACAGATTTAGCTAGCCGAAACCCTGATTTTCCTTATTCTTTGGCTTGTCTGGCTTGCCCCAAGCAGCATAGCTTTGATACCATGTCAGTGTTTCATGGAAACCTGCACAAGAGATTTAGCTAAAGCAAGTACAAACAAAGCTTATGAAGAAAGGAAGAGAGATTCAATATGGAAGAATGAGAAAATATATTCACACTACTCCAATGAGTTGATGATATACATAGATCATGATTAATATGATACAATGAATGAGTGGAATACACTCATATATAAAGAAAAATATTCCATAATTAAGAAAAACAATCAAGCAGTTAGTTTTCCTTAGGAATGCATGCATGCATAATAGTGATGGTAGAAATAGAAAGTCTAAATAGAACTAGTCAGTTAACTCCCACTGAACTAGTGTGTCGAAAATATAAATTTCTCCAACAAATTTCATCCAAGAAGACAATGACAAACTTATCCAAGTAATTTTTTAAAATACCATTTATCAAACACATTAAGACAACTGGTGCATTTGACAACCCAAATGGCAGCACTGTAAACTCATAATGGCCATACCTCATTCTAAAGGTTGTCTTGGTGATATCTTCTTCTTTAATTCTCACCCAATGATAGACTGACCTGAGGTCAATTTTGGAGAATATCCTTTCATCTTTCAGTGGATCGAAAATATTATCTATCCTTGGAAAATGATATTTGTTCTTCACAATCACCTTATTCAACTACCCGAAGTCAATGCATAACCTCAAGGTACCATATTTCTTCTTAAAAATAATACCGGGGCACCCCAAGGTGACACACTTGGGCGTATATACCCCTTTTCAAAATCTCCTCAAGCTGCATTTTCAATTCCTTCAGCTCTGGCGTGCTCATCCTATAAGGAGTCTTTGATACCGGGGTTTCTTCAAGCATCAAATTAATAAATAAATCAATATCTCTTTTTGGTAGAAACCTTGGTATCTCTCTAAATACATCCTCGAACTCTTTTAAGACTGCATAGTCTTCAATACTTGGCACTTTACTCTTAGTTGCCTCTTCCATATGCGCTGCAAATATTTGGAAACATTTCCTGAAGCTTTTCTTCAACTGCAAGGATGAAATTTCTCTGATGGTACAACCCTTCGAATACCTTGAACTTTCTTCAAGTTACCTTCCTCATCCAAGCAAGTAAATGCTTTGTTAAAACAATCATATGAACCCAAAGGTATGATATTAAAAAATGCCTTTGTGCTCAGTCCATTCATGTTCATTGGACAATCCTTGACAATCTCATTAATTCTTCTTTTAGATCTTGTAGCTAATTAAACCAACCAAGATTTCCCAAGCTTGCTTCTTGTCAAATAGAGTCTTTCCACCATCTTAGGATTTATATAACTATGACTAACTCCAGAATAAATTAAAATAACAATAGGTTGATCATTGATCATACCTTCCCCTTCAATCATGTGAGATTTAAATTCAACTTGCTTGTTATCCATGGTTGCATAGATATTTGGCATGCTTCTACCCATGTCCTCAATTGTATCATCTTGTTGTAAATTGTGAACAATCCTCACTTTTTCACCTCTATGAGGGCGATCTCGGTACATATGATCTCCTTCACAACCCCAACATTTCATAGGTTACTGCCTTATCCTTTTTCCAAATGTTTATGACATTCTGGACTCATTTTGAGTTGGTTTCCCCTAAGAATTATTTCTGAAGAATGGTGGCTTGTTCCCCTTCTTCCTTTGCTCCATCTTACCCTTTTTCTTATCTTTCCAAGCCTTGTGGAAGTTTGGTCTTCCTCTATGTTGATCATAGAGGCACTTGGCTCTCCTTATTGCTTCATCCAAAATCTTGGGATCATCGTACTGTATATTGTTGGAAGCCTGCTCAAAAACCTTTGAATCTTGACATGTTAATCTTTGATGAAATAAACATACTTTAACAGTTCTAAAAATCTCCTTTCATACTCATCCATGGTCATACTCCCAAGCTTGAGATCAAATAACTCCTTCATCTTCCTATCATAATAACACTTGGTCAAGTATTTCTTCTGGAAGTACTTTTTGAACTACTTCCAAGTGATCTTCTGATCAATGTGTTGTACTTGCACAAGTTGGTCCCACCACATTGATGCTTTTCCCTTTAGCTGGTAAATGAAAATTCTCCTTCATATTGTGGGGAATAATTATGCAACTGAAAGTATCTCTTCATCCCCAAAAGCCAAGTTTCTTCATCTTCATCCTTTTTTCGCTCACCATCAAAGGTAGGAGGTTTAATCTTGTTCATTTCTCCTTGTAGTTCATCCATCCCACACCTCCTCTTATGCTTTCTAATATGAGATATACTTGGACTGTTGTATTCCCTTCTAGTTGAGTGCCTTGGTGAGTGATGATGATGTCTACCAACACTTCTCGACTCTTTCTTTTTAGCATGAGATCTATGAATTCTTGACTTGCTTGATTATGTCTCCTTATCCATTTTCTTCTCTATTCTACCTAATATCTGCAACATCTTGATGTTGAAACCATCTTGTTGTTCTTTAGCCTTCATAAGTTTATCATTATCATCATTATGACTTTGCACATCTTTTTGTAGACTCTTAATAGTCTCCACTAACTTCATGCTCTCCTCTTTTCCTTCTCCATGCCCATTGGATTATGTCCCTACATTACCCATGCTCATACCAAATCCTCTGACTTCATCTTCATAATTGTAAGTTCTTTGTGCATCTTCCATACCTCTGGTCTCTAATCTCTTTGCTGAATTCTGTTTGGTTCTATTTTTCTCTTAGTTCTGTGAAATGTGCAAGCAATAAGATTAGTTAGGCTATAATAATTTAACAAATCCATCACTTTGTGCATCATTCTTCTCTTTAAATACACTAGAAATATTATTTTTTATTTCTTGTGAATCTTAATTTCCATTTACGTTTATGGGTGAATACATGGACTCCTTTATCCACGATTGTTCTCATGCTCAATTCTGAGCCTTGAGCAGGAAGATGTTGATGGTGCGAGAAAGAAAAGAAGTATCATCCAGGAAGGATATCCAATAACCTATGCAATAGAGCTTCAACACTCAACGATTGTCTGATCATCCCTTCAGACTTTATCTCAGTCGTCACATATTTCACTTATAGTTAGAAACTTTTCTAAACTTTTCGCGGGATCATAACCCATTCTCCATTCTTGTTACTTTTTTCATGGTCTATGAAATGCAACCTCACATTCTGCAACCTTCATTTCGCACCCAAGTTGACCCGCTAATGTGTTAAGTCTCTCACAAATTCTCACTTGTATGTTTCCACATTTAGAAATTTTTTCATTTACATTTCATTGCGGGTACAAGCTACTCTCTTGAATCATTTGAATCTCATTACGATCCATCTGTCCAATCGATCCATTATACTTAGTCAAATCTCAAGATTTTACCGCGCTCTGTGGTGTCTTGATACTTAGACAATTCTCAAAATCTAGTGCGCTACGCGGAATGTTACACTTTTTCTCCACCACACTCTTCACACCCGCAAAGTCTTGACACTTAGTCAAATTTCGTGATCTCACTACGCTCCGTGATGTCTTGACACTTATTCAAATTTTGAAACTTCACCACGAGTTCGCGCTCATTTCCTCACATACTCCCAACCCTCTTCGTTCTATGGATCCATTCCATCACTTAGTAAATTCTTGAACTCTCACTGTAGGTCTGGAGTCAAGGTTCCGCAAGACAAGTAGGTACCCTGCCACCGCAACTCCACATCACCTGCCACTGTGTACTTGCCATCAGGGTGGTACATGTCATCCTTCTAACACATCAGTTGACATTTGGCCTCCACGTCATGTTGACGCCATTGTACAAAAAAATACTCAATTTTTTTTCCAATTTTTAAAAACGCCCAAATTCAAAATTCTTGACTTGATCGCCATAGTAGTTCTGAAACCAAGCTTAATACGACCAATTCCAGCCTTGAAAATATCGTTTCTACCATTGTACATAAAATTTGACTCTTCCTCATTGAATTTCCCATGAATTTCCACTACAGAATTGGGGATTTTTCCCAATTTCACCATGGGCGCTATGCAATTTCCGAATCTCACTCAATTATAGGTTGAAAATGCCTAATGAGAGATTTAAAATTGGGGATTTTTAATCCTCGGTGCTAAATTTCTCAAATTATCCACGAATTATTTCCCAATATCGTAGGAATACTTTTGTCAAACATATCAGAGACATTCTCTGAAAATTTAAATTTATACAACTTATATCTCCGACGTTCTTCTAGTTGGCCCATGTTGGCTTAGTAATGAACTTGTAGCTTTGGTACCACTCTGAAGTGTCCCCAACCACCCAAGCTGGGCCAGGCCATGCATAAACTGTCTTCTATCACAATTGCGTTTTCAAATTTCTTTAAATTTTTGCCTCTTTCGGCTTTGTAACGTCCCTGGCCACCTCGCTGAGTCCCATTACCTCTATTCTTTTCTCTAATACCGTTTAAATAACATAACATTCCATTGATATGAATACAATGTATTCAATGCAACCAATATACCAATTCATGTATATATATATATATATATATATATATAGATTTAAGCATACATAATTGAGATAAATGTATGTACATTACTCAGCAGAATAATACACAATAAATAACATGTAAACACATAAAAAAACACTTATGTTTTAATGGTAAATCACCAACTGCGTGCAGACCTTAGACGTTCCTCCCAACCATAGACTCTGCTTCTAATAAAATCTCAGCAATAGGTCACCCCTGAGTTGAGGCTAGAAACTCCACTAGGGAAGGTTTCCTAAGTGAGACTAAGGTCTATCCAACACGATAAATCTTAGTTTAAGGTGCCAACTATTGTGACTAGCCTACATCCTCTCGTTTCCCATAGCTTGTCCCACCCCAGGAAGTGTGCCCCTTATCTACTTGAAAATCCTTTGACTGCCGCACTTCCCTCCTGGGGCTTCAGCGACAGGCAAGACAGAAAGTCTTAGGGCTCTGTAGCTATTTCCCAACACACAAGGAATTACAATTCCCAAGAGCTCTCTCACCCAAAGAGAATTCTCACGGGCCTGCCAACCCACTTTTTCAAATGCACATGAGCATGACAACCTAGTTCTTCAACTCAAATGATCTCGGTTTACTAGCTACCAATAGCTACCAAATCTTCCCAAGTACAGGTACATATATGGATGGTCGAGAGAGTATGGATGGTAAGAGTCAATGAGAGAATAATGAGAATCCCCCAAAATACACTAAGTTTCTCCAATATATTTTCATGGTCCCATCTTGTCACTTGTCATGATGGGAGCTGCATGAGCCCCACTTGGTGACTTGTTCCTCACCTTAGGAACTTAGGATAAGGTATCTCATGATTTAGACTTTAGGAAATATTAATATAATATTTCCTTGACCTAATCCCCCTTGTCTTAGCTTCTCATCTTGGACCCTTAGCCCCCTTTCCCTCTATTGGAGTTTTAGCCCCCCATACTCTTTTGTGTGACTTGGTCTGCAACAACAATGTGTTTTATTAATAATATGAGTGATTACATATTACAAAGATAGGTTCACTGGCCTCTTAACATTTAGGCTCTCCAACTCGAGAATCATGCAGGCACTCTGGCCTCAAAAATATCCTGGCTCACCGGCTTATATGTATATTTACAATCGGGGTTCAACCTAGAGGTATTACATGGTGTGATAGATAACACTTTCCTTGCAAAGAGGGAGTGTTGGTTTACCTGTTTCTTGGAGAGTGTTTAGCTCTTGTTGTGAGTTGACATCTTTGTGAGAGAGTCTCATGAATGTTTTTTGCCTCACAACCCACATTTCATCTATTTTGTCACTTAAACTAGGAGGGTGCACTTGTTACATAAAAATGTAATGTTGCGTAAAAATACATGGAGTGATTGAGTTGGCACTATGGGTGCATAAAAATATGTGAATTGGATGAGTTGGAACTTGTGGGCATGTGCCTACTTACTTGACACATGTAGATCACTCTATTTGTGGATGTGTTATTTGTTTGTGGATATGTTCTCTATTTGTGGACCTAGTCTAGTGTTAGGGTTTTACCTTACTTTGTAACTCACTCATTCTCTTGCTTTATAAAAGGAAGGATGAACACAACACTTCATTATGTTATTAGTTTGTTTGATGAGAGCTAGAGAAGAATAATGTGAGAGATATGATTGTAGGGTTTTGGATTCATTTTATGAGCTTATGAGATGCTAGTTTGGTTTGAGCTAGTGACATGATGTTTTGGGTTAATCTTGTGAGAAGTTGTGTATGTAATCTTCTTTGTAATAGTAAGAGATGCAATTGTTGGTGCAAAATATGTTTTTTGATTTTATTTGCTAGATATATTATATCCTTCATATTTGTTGTTGATTTAGTATGCTAATGTAATTTTCATATTTGTTCTAGCTTCCATTTATTGGTGGGTTGTTATATATATTAGTATGTAGTTGTGATTTTTTCCTTCATTGTAATAGAAAGATAAGTGGCTATTATCTTTGGTTTAGTGTGGTTGTTGTTGATCTAGTATGGTTGTCATTGTTTATTTAACACGTTGATACGAGTTTTTAAATCTGAATTTTCATAGAACTATTACATGTTTACAACTAGCTTGATCTGATGTCATGTCTACGCTTGTGAATGTTCCATGCAATGTTTTGACTGATGTAGAAATGCAATTTTTCTAAGTGTAACAAAAGTTTTAGAATCTAGTTGTAAGGTTTAATTTATATGAGAGCAAATATGTTGTCATGAGGTGAAAATTCTAATGGAGTACCCCATTTAATATGCATAGTTTAGATGCATGGTCAACTGTATGCTTATTTCTCAAGTTATCATTGATATTATACTTCATTAAGTTTACAATTCACACTCATCACACGGTGATAACAATTTCATTTTTTTAGACAACCACAACAACCAAAAATATATAATCCAACCATAACCACTTACAATAAATAATCCATATATTGTCATTTTGTTCATAAAATGCATGATACGAGTTACTCTTTCAAGAAAAATTCAAGGACAACATTAAAGAATTGCATGGACCACATACTAATATATTTATATGTACATTCCATATTATATTTCTTTTAGTTCTATATAACTATATTTTCTCAACACCTATCTATTTTGTCATTCAATATAATTCATTTTTGACAAAATGTTTCATATTATCATTGTATTGTGAGCACTAGGAATATTACTAGGTGTAACACCTTGTTTCCCCCAGTTGTAAATATAACTATATTGGCCAATGAACTATGGAAAACTCAAAGGTGTGAATGTTTGATTTGATGGACCTTTGTATGAAAGGTCGATGAATGTAAATTCTGTTATTTTAATAGAAAATGAATACGTGTTGGATGATTACTGGAAAGGGGATGTGCTAAGAGAGACCACGAATGCTAGGAAAGAGATGATGGAGGGGACTGGGAATTATTGCGTTAACTTCCACCAAACCAGTACCTTGATGGATTTAATTTCTTAGGATCAGACCAACCCTCTGACCCAAGAATGAATTACAGTCAGGCTGGAAGGTGGGAAGACCTCCTCAGGAGTTAATGAGGGGATGGGGAAGACCACCCATCTGTAAGGCTTCCAGACCTGACCACAGAATGAGAATTCGGTCCACACACAATCTTGCTGGAATATGCAAGAAAGGAAAGCATGGGGGTCAGAGAAGGAGATTTGCGAAGAGTACATAGATGAGAGACTGAGCTCTCGGGTTCGAGGAAGAATTGTTAAAAGAATGTGTTCCGATCGCAGGAAATAGAGACTGACTCGGGAGAAGGAGATTAACCTTCGTCCCTATCTATGATTGAGTCAGGAGAAGGAGAGTAACCTTCGTCCCTATCTATTTCTATTCCAGGAGAAAGAGAGTAACCTTCGTCCCTATCTATTTCTGTGCCAAGAGAAGGAGAGTAACCTTTGTCCCTAACTTTCGTTGAGCCGGAAGAAAAGATTCAATCTCAAAGCATCGTGGTCTAGCTCGGGGGTGGCCAGTGGTAAATCCGTTAAGAGTGACTGAGCTTATGGTTGGGTGGAAACGAGCACCCCTTTAAGCAGTCACATCATGTCTTCTGGTTTTGATGAGTGTTTTCATGCTTTGTGCTTTGAAATGGAATAATGAATGAATGCATGTATGTATACATTTAATATTGGCCTCTGTATTCAATGATCAAGTGATGTGTATGTATTTATCTCCTCGAGGACCTATGATTTTTCTTGATTTTCTGTATGCTCCAGTTTAATCCTCGAAGGTGTTTTCCCTAGGGAGTTAGCTCACCATTCCAAGGTTGGAGAAAGCCTCTTGGCACTACTACCATCTCGGTAATTCCATGAGATTACCCCGCCCTGCTTCAGAACTTAATGTTCTGCGAGCTAGGAAGACACTTCGTTCAAACCAATAGCCTAAGAGACCTTAGGCTCATGCCCATGGCCTTGACCAAATCTCGACTAAGAGTAGAGATTATAGATCGAGATTCATCAGAGGGTCCATATGACTAGGTCTAGGAACCTTGCGCCAAGTTCGAAAGGAGCTAACTCTTGATGGCTTCAGAGCTTCGGGAGCTTGAAGCCTTGGGATGTCAAACTTCATAACTGTCAAAAATACTCGAATGTCAGAGTTGCGAAAGGTTGTGAGTTGTCTCTCTGGTGAGACCATTGGGGCCCCTTCTCGACTGTCTGATCACCTAGTGGAAGGTTTCGCATATGGTACTTCGACGAAGTTCCACTTCAAGAGAATGGAGATGCTATAGCATCAAACTCCTTGAATGTCGAAGCTACGAAGTGAGGCAGAGCTTTGATGGAGATCATTAGGAGCCTCGCCTACCGTCTAATCATCTAGGAGGGGGCACTCGCACAGGATACTTTGGAGAAGTCCTGCTTTGGGAAAATGGAGTGGCAGTGGAGACAAAACTCCCGAAGGCTGAAATCGCGAAGTAACTTGGATCATAGATCTAGAGATCCTTCGGGTCCTATCTTAGTCGTCATATTTACGTTGTAGTCAACGCGACACTGAACAACTTCGGGAGAAAGGAGGAGTTTGCATCACAAAACTCCCAAATGTCAAAGCCCAATGTGACAAGAGCCTTCAATTTGAGAAGGATTTGGGACTTTTCCTAACCGCCAGATCTAGGTTGTGGTCAACCCGACGCAAATTCCAGAGAAAAGAGGAGTCTGCACTGCCAAACTCTCGAAAGTCAAACTCCTGAAGTAACAAGAGCCGTAGATCTATGGATGTACGTGGCAGGATCTCGACCGTGAGATCTAAGGGATGTTAGAGGGCTTCCAGTCCGGGGTGACATGACATAGTGACATCACCCAGGGACACGTGGACCTCAGTTTGAAGTGCCATGTGTGACCCAGACTTGTGCATATCACATACCTTATATATCTATTGGAACAAGACACGTGTCATCCTTGATGAGGGTGTGTGTCACCCCTGGTCCTTCCACATGTCAGCTCATGGTATGTTCTCACCTAGCCAAAATGGTCAGTGAAGTGACCAGGACTTCGGGGTTCCGGACTCTATAGGAATTTGGGTATAGTATTGTAGAGAGTCCAGGAGTCTTGAAGTGCTGGAGTCTATCCTAGCCATTGGCGTCGGGAGACACATGGCACCATATCCTGTACTCCAGAGGTTTAATACATTGGAAAGAAGCAGGCGAAAAAGGTTGAAGATCCCTGAAGTCGCAAGGAGCCAAAGGAGATCTGAACCGTCCATAAACCGGGACGCGTGTCAGTAGATCGTTAACTCTGGAGGATTTGAAGTTTTGTGCTTCGAAAATCCCCGAAGTCCGAAGTAGCATAGGAGATCTGAGCCGTCCATTGAAAAGGACACGTGTTAGCAGATTGTGCAGTCCAGAGCAATAACACTCTAGAAGATTCAGCATGTGGAGTTTTCAAAACTCTCAAACCCCCGAAGAGAGGAGTAAATCCTGGCCGTTGACGGAGGAGAGCACGTGTCAGCAAATCCGGAGGTATAACACCTCAGAGAAAGCAGAGAGAAGAGTTGGGAAATCTCTCGAAGAATCAGGAGCCAGAATAGATTGGTAAGGACAGGTGTCATCAGATTCCTCACTCTGAAGACTTGGTACTCCGGATGACTTGAGGAGAAGTGTTTCGGAAAAGCATCGAAGTGCCGATCCTTCCGCTAGCCTATGAGTTAGCTGAGAATCAAGCCCAGTCGTTGGATTGGTTGGTGGATGGATCTCCACCATAGATTTAGGAATGTTGGAAGCTTCGAGATATCAGAGAGCTTGTGATGAAGCTTATTGAGTTGGATCCACATGAAAGCCACATGGCCCCGACCAATGAATGCCCGAGGAACTTGGGAGAGGTATATCTGTTAGTTTTGATCTCGGTTTTGAGAATGAAGACCGTGGTTGGAAAGTTCTGGATGAGCAGAATGAGATAGAGACCCCGAATGGAGGATCTGAGATAATTAGGGAAAACAAAATTATGATGCCCCACCACTTAAAAGAGAACCTAGGGGTCGGGTGTGTTACAAATTGGTATTAGAGCATGACAAGAACACTTGGCCTGCTTGGGCTCATGCACGAGTCGTATGAAAACATTTCTGGAGAACTTTAAGGGGTAACACCCTATCCTACTGCATTTCTAAGAGGTTTAGAAAACCTCTACTGGAGAGAGGAATGAGATCCTTTACTGTTGATAGATGTTTTGGAAATTGGCACTGTATGTTGCTAATGTTCCCAAATAAATAAGTTGACTTCACTGTGCAATTATACATGCTTTTGTATAGTCATAAGATTCGGTTACCAAGGCTAAGATGACCCTGTGGAGAATATTACCACCAAACATAAATCATCTGCACAAGTTCCTTGAGTAGAAGGATGCAGATTTAAAATACAGTTGAGATTTCACTCCAACGATATTGAACCATGCTAGTCTGTGACAAAGGGAGCCTAACATTCCTTGGGAAATGAAAGCCGATCCTACAGGAATGAGATTATGCTGAAGAACACTAATATTTAAACTAAAATAGCAATTTTAACGGATGGAAAGGCTCCGTAGCAGTAATGATTACTACTTTAATGAAGGGTTAAACCTAGTATAGGTGTGTAACCCCTAATGACTAGAGGAATGAGTTTGGTGACCATTCCCTGAAAAGGGAGAGCATGCACAACTCTCGGGTTTCAAGTGGACTGAGAAATGAATTTTGTTTCTAGGTACAAGAATTGCTGGACATGGTTTTTCTAATCAAGCTGATAAACAGAGCTGTAAAATTATAGGGTGATTGAGTGAGAAATCACAACAACCTCCCTTGCTTGGTTTATAGGAAACTAATCTACTAGAGTTCTTGTGGGAGGAGGAGAATGCCCTCCATCCATGAATGTGTTGAACAGAAGGAAGAATTCTAGATGTAATGGTCAAGACCGATATTGACCTAAGGATACTCTGGATTTATGAACTAGGATACCTAGTAAGTAGTCCAAATGGTATTAGACATTATTGCTAAAATTAAGATAAAATGGTTGACTAAATGTTGATCATGAATGTGGTAAAGGAAGTGTTGGGGCACTTCTAGAATCCCAATGGGTTAGATGGACATCCAATGGTGGATGGTAGCCATATAGATATAATTAGAAGCTAGTTTGGTTGATTTTGTTATCTTGGGCATGGTTATAATTTCCCAGAATGTATTTATAAGTTGGGTAATGTTCCAGGGAGGTTGAGACAAGAGTGTTTTCTTGCTAGTTTTATCGTATAAACAGGGAACATAGTTATGAATATGTCTAATTCAACTTCCATGTGGATGTCGTGTGAATGACAACAAGCTATCAACTGAGATAGAAACTTAGTGTTGAGTGTTCCTATGAGGCTTGTCATAAGGATGGAAACAATATCCTTGGAGGAGGACCTGGAAGTCTGAGATGCCCATGTGCATGCATAACATGGAAAGGGTGTAAGCAATGAGCTTGCATGATGAATGTTTGGTTAGGTTTGTGTTTGTTTATGCTTGAGTGCATGGATTTAGTGCATTGTGAAGCTTCTTGATATGAAGCCTAATAGTAATACCAGTTAGGTATGAATGATATTAAATGTGAAAGTGATGCATATGTATGACGTAAGGATATATGTATACTAAAGGCACAATATGGCTGCCTTGATGAGTGGTATGTAAGGCAAGAATTTCACTTAGCAAGGTTAAGTGAAAACCATGGATGCATGGTTGAGTCCATTTTTTAAAGAGTTATGAAAGTTTTGTTTTGAATGATAGCTTAAGGGGGAATGCATTCCATTCCCTCAGGAAATATGAGTATAAATAAATGAAAGAGTAAATGAGAAAGGATGGTATGTTGTCAGGATAAGAGGCAAATGATTATGCCTTGAGGATCACATGAAAATGATTTTGAACAATCATGAGTTGACTAGTTTTAGAATATAGATGTATGTAGGCTGTGAAATATACCCATGGAAGCTACACACAGACTGTTGATTATGCATATGGTTAAGTACATCATGGATGTAAGTTAACAAAACCAAAATATGTATGGATACATAATTTGAGTGCGTGAGAAAGATGCATGTTTATATCCCTATGGAATATTTGGTAAACAACTAAAGCTAACTCAAGATTGAGGCCATCACAGATAGTGATGGACATACAATAAATAAGTTGCATGCAGATGGAGCTCCCCGTGAGAGAACTATGTGAACACTCTATCAGGAGGAAAAAATCACAACTTTAATAACTGCTGAGAACTAAGAAGTGAGCTACAATATTATATATATATATATATATATATATATATATCCTGGATTACATTTTGAAAACATCATGTAATGAATAAGAAACTAACGAATGAATAAATGAGTATGTTTGATTGAATATGCTTGGTTGAAGCGATGTTAAGAAAAGGTAGTGAGGCATTTAGAGATAACTCAGTTGGGCTGAAAAGTCCCAGGCGATGTAGAAAGAATTGAAAGAAGGGGAGAACCCTCAATTCTTTTCTTGCTGAGTATTATGTTTTCTCTGGGATGAGAGAGCTGGTACGTAGATGAAAGTAAATGTTTTGGCACCATAGTGATGGTGGTCATATTGCTGTAGAAACAATCGAGATTTGTTTGTGTTGCACTCATGAAAACATTAAGGAAAATGTGATGAAGTACATAAAGATGTGCTAGGACATGTTTGAAAATGTTTTATTGTCTTAACGTTATGCACAAAAGTTTTGAAAATAAGTTGTATGCCACAGATACCCAAGTAGAGTATGATTCAGGAAGAAAACCATGATCGAATCAGGATACTCAAGAACCTGATAGAGGAGATGAATGCGAGCCGCTCATCGGAGGGAAGATCGATCGCAGTCGTCAAATATACTTCAATATCCACTGGAGTTAACAGATCAAACACCAGTCATTTGATTTGATCGACGTTCGGGGATCATTGTGGAGCGCGAAGGTGAAATTAATGGATGTGCTAGTTCATGGCCCACAATCAACCTGTGACGTTGATCTCGTCGGGGTGGATGATCAACAACCACGATTAAAAGAGTCGGGAGAGCACTTTTCAAATTGCAGAGATTGAACTCTCCAATAAAGAGCGAGCATATTGGGGTTCCACAATCGTTGTGACCATTGATCTGTGAACGATCGGTGGGAGAACCTGCAAGGAATCCATACATTAATGTCACGTAAAACTTGTACTGTGATTGGGTTCTGTGGTTGATTTTATCACATCGAAGCTCTGTATCAACCTAAATTCTCGGTCAAACACTTCTGTGTTGGAATTATTATTATTATCTAGAAATCGTGTGGTTAAAATTGATCGAGGGCTAAGATCGATGACCCACAATCATTGTGGAGATTGTATATGCACATGGGCTAACGTCGAGACCTGTACCCGTAATTTAAATTCAATATAGCGTTGTTTTTAGTTTGGGATCCGATCGTAGATCGAACGACTTGTATTCAATGCGAAGATTGGAAGGAGAATTAAATTGCGAGCTAGTTGAGGTTCCATAATCCCTTGCAGACGTTAGGTCTGGGGGAAGACGGATCCATACCAACGATTTGCAGGCAAGGGGTGTAGCCAGGATCATAGCGCTTGGACACGAGAGCTGAAAGGGTAGCGTTGAAACGAATAGCGCTGAGGTCACAGCTCTCAGTTGCATGGAGAGAAAAGGAAGTTCCTCCAGGCCAGTCAAGGAAGATAGAGTTTAACACTCTGTGTTAGACTGTGGTTGCGAGGACCAGTTATATGGGAATGAAGGTGCTCATAGTTAGCACATTGCATGGAATTGCTTCGAGGAAATGCATGTTTGCGTAAAGGATAGATAATGGATTTTCCATTGAGGAAGGAGGACCTTCAAATATTTCTACTTACATTGTATAGGTGTTAGAGAAAATCAATTTTGGGTGGTCTTGAGTATTGGCACCCTTGTTACTAATGAAGGAAGAAGGCTTGGGCGCATTCAAGGGAAACAATTAGTTTCATGTGTGCTGATTTGGAATCGTGATTAGCATGTAGCAGGAAGCATAGTTCTGCTGTAAGAGTGAACGAGGAGGAATAATCCATATGGTGAAGTGGTTGGTTAAACTCCAACACACCATAGAAGGGTTCTTTTCACCAAGAGTGGCAGCTTGAAGATCAATGCGAGGGTGTATTGGACATGAATTTGGCCATGAACATTGGCACATTGGTTAAAGTCATTTAATATTTGAATTGCACTTGGAAAATTTAGTATGTTGACAGGATGCTTACATAATAATAATATTTCCTTTTTTCTTTATATACCCTGAATATATGAAAATGACTTGGATTGTTATTATGCATCGTATGAAAATATAGTGTGCATGAAAACTAACAATTTGTTTGGCTGAGGAAAGTTGACTTGTAGGAAGAAAGAGTCTTGGATATGGAAATGATGTAAACCCATAAGGAAGACTAATTGCCTGCTGAGCTAAATTGCTATGGAGGATTCCATGAGCCAGGCATATTTGATTTTGTTTACTCCTGTATACACATAGAATATTGACAGATAGAACATCGAGGACGATGTTCCTTTAAGGGGGAGGGAATTGTAACACCTAGTTTCCCCTAATTGTAAATATAACTATATTGGCCAATGAACTATGGAAAACTGAAAGGTGTGAATGTTTGATTTGATGGACCTTTGTATGAAAGGTCGATGAATGTAAACTATGTTATTTTAGTAGAAAATGAATATGTGTTGCATGATTGTTGGAAAGGGGATGTGCTAAGAGAGACCACGAATGCTAGGAAAGAGATGGTGGAGGGGACCAGGAATGTTTGCGTTAACCTCCACCGAACCAGTACCTTGCTGGATTTAATTGCTCAGTATCAGAACAACCCTATGACCCAGAAATGAATTATAGTCAAGCTGGTAGGTGGGAAGACCTCCTCAGGAGTTAATGAGGGGATGGGGCAGACCGCCCATCTGTAAGGCTTCTAGACCTGACCACAGATTGGGAATTCGGGCCACACACAATCTTGCTGGAAAAGGAAAGAAATGAAAGCATGGGGGTCAAAGAAGGAGATCTGCGAAGAGTACAGAGATGAGAGACTGAGCTCTCGGGTTCGAGGAAGAATTGAAAAGAATGTGTTTTGATCGCAGGAAATAGAGACTGACTCGGGAGAAGGAGAGTAACCTTCATCCCTATCTATGACTGAGTCAGGAGAAGGAGAGTAACCTTCATCCCTATGTGTTTATGTGCTAGGAGAAGGACAGTAACCTTCGTCCCTATCTATTTTTGTGCCAAGAGAAGGAGAGTAACCTTCGTCCCTAACTTTCGTTGAGCCGGAAGAAAAGATTCAATCTCAAAGCATCATGGTTTAGCTCGGGGGTGGCCAGTGGTAAATCCGTTAGGATTCACTGACCCTATGGTTGGGTGGAAACGAGCACCCCTTTCAACAGTCACATCACGTCTTTTGGTTCTGATAAGTGTTTTCATGCTTTGTGCTTTGAAATGGAATAATGAATGAATGCATGTATGTATACATTTAAGATTGGCCTCTGTATTGACTGATCGAGTGATGTGTATGTATTTATCTCCTTGAGGACTTATGCTTCTGCTTCATTTTCTGTATGCTCCAGTTTAACCCTCGAAGGTGTTTTCCCCAGGGAGTTACCTCACCGTTCCAAACTTGGAGCAAGCCTCTTGGCACTACTAGCATCTTGGTAATCCCAAGAGATTACCCCGCCCTGCTTTAGAACTTAAAGTTCTGCGAGCTAGGAAGGCACTTCCTTCAAACTAGTAGCCTAAGAGAACTTAGGCTCGTGCCCACGACCTTGACCAAATCTTGGCTAAGAGTAGAGCTTATAGCCCGAGATTCATCAGAGGGTCCATATGACTAGGGTTTAGGAACCCTGCGCCAAGTCTGAAAGGAGCTAACTCTTGATGGCTTCGGAGCTTTGAGAGCTCGAAGCCCTGAGATGTAAAACTTCATAAATGTTAAAAATACCCAAATGCTGGAGTCGTGAAAGGTTGTGATTCGTTGATCTGGGGAGACCGTTGGGGCCCCTTCTCGATCGTCTGATTGCCTAGTGGAAGGTTTCGTGTATGGTACTTCGATAGAGTTCCACTTCGGGATAATGGAGATTCTATAGCATCAAACTCTCTGAAAGCCAAAGTTACGAAGTGAAGGAGAGCCGTAGATTTGGTGGAGATCATTAGGAGCCCCGCCTACTGTCCAATCATCCAGGAGGGGGGGACCCGCACATGATACTTCAACAAAGTCCCACTTCGAGAAAATGGAGTGGTAGTGGAGCCAAAACTCCTGAAGGCCGAACTTGTGAAGTAACTTGGACCATAGATTTGGGGATCCTTTGGGTCCTATCCTAGCCGTCAGAGTTACGATATAGTTAGCCCAACGCTGACCAACTTCGGGAGAAAGGAGGAGTTTGCATCGCAAAACTCCCAAACGCCGAAGTCCGATGTGACAAGAGTCATAAATTTGAGGATGCTTTGGGACTTTTCCTAGCCGCCAGATCTAGGTTGTGGTCAGCCTGATGTTGATCAACTTTGGGAGAAAAGAGGAGTCTGCACCGCCAAACTCCCGAACACCGAACTCCCAAAGTAACAAGAGCCGTAGATATATGGATTTACGTGGCAGGATCTCGACCGTGAGATCTGAGGGATGTTAGAAAGTTGTCAGTGTGGGGTGACGTGGCATAGTGACGTCACCCAGGGACACGTGGACCTCAGTTTGAAGTGCCACATGTTACCTAGACTTGTGCGTATCACATACCTTATATATCTACTGGAACGTGACATGTGTCATCCATGATGAGGGTGCATGTCACCCCTGGTCCTTCCACGTGTCAACACATGGTACGTGCCCACTTGGCCAAAAGGGTGGGTGAAGTGACTCGGACTCTGGACTCCAGAAGAATTGGGGTAGTATTGTAGAGAGTCCAGAAGGCCCAAAGTGCTGGATTCTATCCTAGCCGTTGGTGCCGAGAGACACATGGCACAGATGTTAATATTATGGTAGCTGCGGGAGGTATTTACCCTCACGTGTGAACTTGACGAGAATAGAAGACTCCAGGAAGCAAGAGAAACCCTAATGAGTTGGCTAATAACCCTAGAAGCCTTGTCGGCTCAAGAAGATAATTTATCTTAGGCTATTAGCCTCCAAGAGAAGAAGTCGGCCAGAATTAATAATAATATACTGAACAGATACATACCCAGAAAAAGAATTCGGCCCCAGTAAACTAGCAGGATTACTATAAATACAGGGCACCAGTTCTCATTTGGCAGCATATCAGGACTGCAGTTTTCCCAGTTGGTGCACACTGCAGTTGCAGTCTGGTGCGCAGGTTTGGAGGAGGGTTGCAGGTGCAGTTGCAGCAGCAGCTAGTTTCAGTATTGGCTTGGATATCTCTTGGCTAGGGTTTGGAACATATGATCAGTCTTTTGTGATGCGCTATCCTTGGGGATTGATGCGATACTCTTTGTTTGGCTATCTAGCCTAGGGTTTGCTTCCGGAGGAATTCTCAGGTCAAGGTTAAGGTGCTCGGAGGGAGGCTTCGACCTGTGGTTGGGTGACGAGGGTATCGTCAATGGTAAAATGAGCACACCATATTCTATATTCTAACAAGTTATGGGCCCACACCCCTTCAGTCAGCCTAAAATGCTGGAAGGAAACATAGCCACTAGATATTGAGCTTGTTAAGGAACTGCCGCTAGGGTTACTAGCAGGAGCAGCTTCCAAAAGCACTACAGCTAGGGTTACCAGCAGAAGCAGTTGCAGAAACCCTAAACTTCTTACTGAGGCACCTTAAGTGATGAGATTGACCTAATCTCTGAATAGATCAGTGCACCCTAGCCCAGTGCATCTCCTGGTACTCTCAGAAGGCCAAGACGTGAAGTTTGAATTTCTGGTCAAATCTAGGGTTTGACCAAGTCAAGCAAGCCATGACAAATTATATGAAGTCTGAGAACAAGCTAGATGGAGCCTCTAACTTCAGAGCATGGAATACAAAGATTGAACTCATCCTTGCTAAGAATAAAGTGTTGGATATTGTGAAAGGAAAGATCGTGAAGCCAGAGTTTAAAGAAGGAGAAGAGAAAGAACCGCAGAACGTTGCAGCTATGGAGAAGTTCAAAGATGTTGACATCAATGCCATGAGTATCATAGTGGATTCCATAAAAGACCACTTGATACCCTACATCTCCCATCTTGACTCATCAAAGAAGATGTATG
>JASDQU010240445.1:97761-119636 GCA_032191745.1 Picea mariana | reverse complement strand
TTCAAAGTTTTTAAGATGTATTATCAAATTTTAATTGCAAATGTTTAAACTTTAGCTAATGTTTCAAAGTTCAAACTCATTGACTCTTAAGTTTTAACTCTTTGAAAGCTACCATTACACAAAATATTTTGAAGCAGATGGGGAGGTAAAAGAAGGATTATATAAATGCATTGAGTGCATGGTCCCTGATTCCAACAAACAATATGAGATACACAACAAACTCTTTCATTTCAATGAGAGTATTGGTACCTTTCACATGGCTATGGTTGTTCGAAGTAGAGCAAAAGATCGACCAGGTACGTAATTGTAAAGTCTTTCAATTATATTATTCATGGCAAAAATTAAATCAAACTTTCAAACTCCTTTGCTAAATCTTCTTTGTCTTTAAATGCAACTTATTGGTGGAATCAATTTCGTAGGTAGTGCCATGAATTGCATAAATTTGTAGTTTATATATTGAGCCAGAGATGGAGTGCTTCTGGGTGTGAACACAACTGGAGTGTTTTTTAGCATATACACACCAAGAAGAGAAACCATTTAGAGAAAAAATGGTTGAATGATATGGTATTTATTCAGTATAACCTTAGGTTGAGGCACAACCAATTGCTGAACAAGACCCATGAATCCAACAACATATTCTTGGATGATGTTGATCCCTCATCAGATTGGGTTGTGGAGACTCAACCAACAACTTTTGACAATGAAGACCTTTCCTGGATGGATTTGGATCATGAGCCACATCAAGACAATGTGTGCACTGATGTTGCACCTGTATCTTTTCCTTCTAGACTAGGGGAATTAAACCAGGCTCAGAATCCCCCTATTGAGTCTACTCATGTTGAGGATGTAGATGGTGAGTTTGATTTTGAGTCTAAGTCTAAGTCTGAGTCCTCTAAGTCTTCCTTTCAGTATGCAGATTCAAATTATTAGATTGTGTAGTCCTTATTCTCTAGTGTCTAGCCTAGACTCTAGAGTTATTTTTGGACTTTATAGGCCATTTAGAGCCATTTTGATGATGTATTTTGATTCATATATTCATATGACTATGAACTCATGGAGTGCACTTACTTTTAGTGCTATTTTGGTTTTATACACTATTACTTGTTAATAATTCGATTGTTAATAATGTGATTGTTGATAATGAGATTGTGATGAGTGTATTAGAGAATTTATCAGAGAATGTTAATATAAGTGAATTAGATTATCCATGGCGAGGAGAGATGGTAGAGTGCGAGAGAAGTAATGAAAATGTGAGTGAAGACTATCTTACAACATGTACATTTCCTGAAGATATGATTGTAATTCGATCCATACATACGGAAATCATGCAACATCTATAGGAGAATACATACAAATTCAATTTTGAACCTGAAGTTATCATCAGATCTGGGATGAATGGCTCTAGAGAGAAATTTGGAAGTAGTAACGCTGCAAAAATAGTGGATGGGTTGCGGGACGTTATAATTCGCTGGGAGGACAATGCAAATGGTGGTGAAGTAATGTGCGTAATTTGTTACGATACGTTTAAAAATGGAGAGAGTGCAAAACAATTAGCATGCAACCATATTTATCATTCACATTGCCTTATCGAATGGTTTTGTCGTAAAATCTCTTGTCCCTTATGCAAAGATGAACCACTTGCTCCACAACGATGAGATGACAGTGTTGATCTATTTACTTTTATATATTTCAAACAATTTGTGCATTGTTAGATGAGATGACAGTGTTGCTCTATTTACTTTTATATATTTCAAACAATTTTCACATTGTTAGAGCTATGCCCATGACTACTGGATGACATATCCTTGTGTTTCATCAGGGATGTGTTGCATCAACAAATATCATGAGGTTTATATGAATTTCATGTGAACCATTTATTGGAGATTATAAAATTGTTCTATAAATTCAAAATGAGGTTTATATGAATATCATGTGAATCATTTATTGGAGATTATAAAATTGTTCTATAAATTCAAATAGAGTCATTGTGATATTGATATTTCCATCAATATATTGGTGGAACTTAAACCATGGTTTATTGGGTTTGTTTTCTGACACATTTTGTTCTCATTACCATGTAGAATTTGAATTATACTATGACACTTTTCATGATTTATTGATGAAACTTAAACCATGGTTTGTTAGGCTTGTTTTGTGACACATTTTGTTCTCATTATCATGTATAATTTGAATCATACTATGACACTTTCCATGATTTTGGTAAAAACATTTGGACAAATTTGCTCCTCATTTTATCATTTCTTCTTTCATATCCCAAATTCTTCTTCACATGCTCTCTCTAAAAAGATGATTCACTAGAAGTTCAAATCCATGTGATAGAGTTCTTAAAGAAGTTTGAAAATGGAGTTGATATAAGCTAGGTTTTCACATACAATGATTTGTAAATGAGAGATTTATGGCCCACTAGCTTCACCAATACGAATCCTTATTGGAAATTAAAATCCAAATTATGTTCTCTATCCAGATCTTTGTCTCCAGTTTAACCTGAATACAACAATAACAAACTGCATCCCTACTATTCAACATGTTAACAATGTGCATGCATGAATCCCTTTGGGAACAACAAATCCAATCAACATATTCGTATACATTTGGTGTCATCATTGTGTTTGTTCTGCTTCCAAATGTTTTTAATTTTGTGTGGCAATGTTTGAGCCAATGACCAATGTATGAATTCCTCTTACTCTAGGTTGAGGAATAATTTATGGATTATGTTCCATGTCTAACACATACTTAGCAATCCCATTCTAGTTACTCAAGGGATTATTTATGTAAATGGTAAAATTAGCCAACAAAATTACAAAGAGATCTCACATTCAACTCATCAATTTACTCTATAATTTTTATTGACTAAAACAATTTCTTATTCTCAAGAACCAAATGAATAGCACACCCTCTAAATCCATTCATGCAAGAACCATATTCAAAGGTTTAAATCTAATGAAAACTTTGCTCCTAATAAAATATGATAGAATGGTTCTGCTAATTTGAATGGTATGCCACTACAAGTGCTAGTAATGGGAAGCAATTACAAAAACCATTGTTCTGTAATTTTCCCATGAACAAGTACTTGGTTTATCAATTAAATTAATGAAAATAAAGCACCAAACAACTCCTAAGAGATTTCTAATTAAATGGTCTTGAAACTATCTCTTGTACACTCCTCCATGAGCCTACTTAAGATACTTTTTTTCTCCAGAAGAAAAACATATGAGCCTACTTAAGAACTTTTTTTCTCCAGAATAAAAACATACTTTTTATTTCAATTGAAATTGAAGTACAATCAATAGGTGAATCACACTAACAAGAAGAGCTAGAAAAAAGTGAATATGTTATTGTATATTTTCATGACCTTTCAAAATTATAAATAACCTAAGACACAAATCCAAGGAGAAGAGGCCGAAAGTGGCCCATTAGGTTTCCAAAAAATTACATTATCTTATTGAGATCATTTGAATATCATAAAGTTCTTTAATAACCGTCTTGTTGATATCCAAGAGAAAAGCATCTTTAGAAAGTGATTCAACAACCAAATTGATTTCCCATAGAACATGAGTAAAACTAATTTGTCAACCGGTTTGATATGTCTCAATTGATAAACAATTTGCGAAAGGCCTAGTTTTGACACCTAGACCAGTTGTTCATTGAATTGGTGGTTATCTCTAAGTCTTCGTATACTTGAAATTCAAGAAAATTTTTATCCATTGAACTTTTAAGGAGAGCACATAAAGATTTAAACTTTCCTTGATTGTTTGATCTCCATCCCAAGTTTTCTTTTCCTATAAAGAAATGAGACTCCAAAATATGCAATATAATGCCCAACCCATAGATGTGATCATGTCCTTAAAATGTACTATGAAGAAAATGTAGAGATTTTAATACAAATTAAGTATTTCCTCGATTATCCTGATCTAACAATTATATGCCACTGTTAAATACAGAATCGCTTCTACAAATATTCTTGCGGAATTTAAAACACGATTGCCAATTGCAATATCAAGAAGAAAGATCAATCGCACATAACACTGATGTTTTACCGGGAAAGCATAAAGCTAAAAACCTTACTATCATATATTATGTATATCATGGATCATGAAACAATCTCATACAAAACTCTAATCCAAGAGCTCTCAGTACAATACAATCATCTCACACTGTCATACAAAAATCAGCAAATACATGTGCCAATTCTCTGTCTCTAGACAACCTGCCTCGTTTGCACAATCCCTACTAATGGAAAAATTGCAAATGAATTCAAAGTCATCTTTCCTAGGCTATGCATTTCTCATGGGCACATCCACTGTGTGTGTGATTGCATGAGTGCACTTTACTCAAATCACAACTGATAGCCAAACTGTCCCTTTCACTTGTTATTTCAACTGGGTCTCCATTGGATCTGACATGCATGTAGTTAACATTGGTAAATCTTCATTTGCATGTGAGATCACTGATTGTGAATTAATTAATAATTAATTCACTGAACTCTCACTAGTGTAAGTTCAGTTACAACTAGTACAATTGAACTTAACTCACTTAACTGAGTTAAACTACTTCACAACTCGCATAACTACACTTATAACTCTATTACAACTTCAAGTCACTTAGTTACAACTAATTTGACTTCCATGTCCCACCAATCAGCCTTTGAACTCAAATTTCCTATAGCTAACTGATTTTCCATTTCAGTTAACTATTTCAAGTAATTATGAGATAATAGATTAATATTTATTGTTCAATTTATTTAAGGGAAAAATAAATTAGACACGCATTTTTTGTTGACTTTTCAACAGAAAAGGGGACATCCTTATTGATATTTATCATGTTTTCCACATGAGTGTTTTCAGTGATAGTGAGGGATTGTATAGGGTGAGAAGAGCCATTGTTTGTTGAGATAATTTGAAGGAAGGGTGTTGTGTTTCTTCAAAAAGGCTAGGGTTACAAGCCATTTCAACTCCCCAAGCAATAAGAATTGGTAAAATTGTGTATGGTTTCAGCAGGATTCAAACATGATACTCATGAAAACATTGTATCATAGATTACTATCCCATAAATTTTTATTTTTAGTTTGCATGCTATTTCATTCCATAACTAGCGACTAAAGGGACAATCCAAAAATATATGAAAATTTATTTTGTCATTTCTCTTACATGAATAGCATATGCCTAACTCTATCTTGTTTGCATTTGTAATTGCAATCTCAAGCTCATCGTTAAAATACAACAAATGGATGTGAGCCTTTTTTAATTCGTCTATATTAATGGTGTTTCCAAGCCACTTCAAAACCCATGTCATCCACTTGTAAACACCCCTATCTCCATATCGATGATCAGGTTGCATATCCAATGCTATTGAGGGTACCGACATATCGATGATCGGGTTGCATATCCAATGCTATTGAGGGAACATATCGATGATTGATTTACATAACCAATGCTATTGAGGATATTTTTTCCACATGATTTGTACTTGTGTAAATCCCTCCACAAGATGCCAATCTTGTGTAACAATTGGACATATCTACCACTCTCACCCAAGTAGATACTTCCCTATTTTTATTGAAGAAAGAGGTTTAACAAAGGAAGGCTTCCCTAGTGACCTAAAAGGATGGTATACCAAGGCTAAAGAAATTATGTAAACCATCTATCTTAGTAACATAAAGGGTTAATCTAGTTCTAAGAGAGGGGAAGGGAAAAATTAGGTTAAACAAGGTAATTGTTTCACTCATATGAGACAAAAAAATACATTATAATGTTGGATTACTGAGAGGGGGATGAATCAGTAATATAGATTTTTAATCCTTTTAACCACAGTATGTAAGTGTTATTTATATTTATGATCGATATAAAATTATCATCCAATAAGTGCAGAGTAAATAAACCATGAATAATGAACAATCATACACATACACAATACACCAATACTTTTATGTGGAAACCCAATGCGGGAGAAAACCACATAATTTTTTTTCTTATATGTCTTTAGGAATTACATTCATTGGAAGCATCAACTTTCTTTGTTCTCCAACTGCAATTGGAAGGAGACTTCGACTCCCTATATTTTTAGGCTACAACCTAAAGGAAGCTCAAACTCCCCAATTCTCTTACTACAAATGGGAGGCTGCAACCCCCTATGTTCTTTGAATACAATTGGAAGGTGGCTACAACCATCTATCCTTGCCTCGTCATGTCATATTGAAATATAAGTGAAATTGATGAAACCATTGCCACATTGTCACTATGAGATATATGACTGTAAAATTGTACCAATCTATGCTAACAACCTATAACCAACATGTGCCACTTACCTCTAACTAACCTATACCTGTACTCAGCTTGTACCAACAAAAACCCAACAGGTATGCGACTTGTCTGTGTTGTAGCTCGCGTAAGTATGTGACCTGTTTGTACTACAACTTGCGTATGTACACGGCATGTCTATACTACAGCTTGCATACACCTTTTAAAAACTAGGGTTTTCACCTTCCTGAAAAAAAAATCTGACCCTTTGCTGCCTCTATCACATCAACCTACAACCTGACATTGTGTCCAAACTATATTTGTGCCATATTCATACAAATTCCTTAACTAAGTGCATCTATATCTCTCTATTCATGTGCCATACATGTGTGTATAATCGTGAACAAGTATAATTACCCTCACATGGACTAGACATCAAACCCTCACTGATATGCACCCTCACATTGCATCAACAACTTCACAACCACTTCACAACTACAAGCTCTCAACCATGTACCACAAAAACCCTTAACCATATTCCAAGAAATAAAAGATGTGTCTCAACACTAACAAGATGTACCAATGATAGATACCAAATATACCAGCATTGTATTTCTGTAGATCTAGCTTATACAGTAAGTGTCATATATTCAATAGCCTCTCTAGGGAAAATCTTCAAACCCCCATAACCATTTCTCATGTATACAACAAAATCCAACTACTCATAGAAATAAGACATACCTTTTGAACCTATAGATAGATATGTTGTACCTAATCATCATAGACCTTTCTGGGAGCTTTCTTTTAGATTCTAGAGTCTTGGAATCTTCATCTCCTCACATTTTCATGGATTTTTCCACATGTATGCATCATGTTATACTTCCAACCATCATGCATACAAGCCATTCTCCACTATAGCTCGCATACACCTAAAAAACTAGGGTTTTTTCAGTATTTTCTGCAATTCTAAAACTTTCATCGTCAACCCTTCATGCTACCTCAAACTTGTGTAACTTCAGATGGATCAATGAGTACCTGCAATAAACCTTACACAATAATAAATATTCAATGTGCTCAATATGTGCTAATAATATAGCCTTCCTCTCTTATTTATATTTCCATGTAGCTTCCTCAAGGGGTTACCTTTTAACCAAATTAACCCAATTTTCTTATTTTAGGGATAACCCACTTCCAACCACTTGTCGACTTCTAACCCACTTTGCTACAAATAGTAAATTCTCCACTTCTAGTCGCAACTAATTTATTTTTAATTGTTTTCTTATTGCAACAATTTAACCCATGATTAAATCTTAGTTTCACACATTTGAGTAGTCAACTTCTTCTAGGAGATTCTAGAATAATTTGACTTCTTTTACCTTCTAGATAACTCATGAGGGTTCTCCAACTTCCAAAGGCCATAACTATCTAATCGTGAAAAGTTATGTGACGTTACACATATCATCGGAAATGGAATGACATGTACTATCCATCTAGAATAGGATTACCTACAAATATATTAAACTTCATACCATTACACATCAAACAAGATTAATTCCCTTAACCATACTGTTGGGGCTACTAGAATTTTCTATCAGACTTGCTTCAAGGGTTGACATCAATGACAACCAACCCAATTAATCAACAATCTACCCCTTTGGCATTGATGGAAACACTTTGATGCAACACTAAAGTCATATCACTCATGCTCCCCCTAGGAACATACCTATATTCTCTCTCTCCAAGAATATAACTCTTTATCCTGCATCTGATGAATCTCTCCCCCTTTGACATCAATGGAAAATGTAACTTCCCGTCCATGGTTGCTCCCCCTAACTGAACTGTCCTTGGGGCAGTTCCCCCTGATTGAACTCTTCCTGAAACTACTCCCTCAAACTGAATTGTCCTCTTTATGGTTCTTTCTCATGTAAATATAAGACATATAAGATAATCATTCAAAAGCATTATCTTTCGAGTATAAATTAATCTGATTCTTTGGAGAAGATACTCAAAGGCTTACCTTAGAAGCAGTTTTGTAAATCCATCTGCAACCTATTCTTTTTTTTTCACATATTCAACTCTGATGTTCTTCTCTACAACTTGTTCCCGTAGAAAGTGATACTTGATTGGAATGAGCTAGGTCTTGGAGTGCATCACTGTGTTCTTTGAGATATTGATGGTGCTTGTATTATCACAATATATTGGAATGGGCTCATCATACTCAACCTGTATATCTATCAGAGTTTGTTTAATCCATAGAACATATGTACAACATGATGTTGTTGCAATAAATTATGCTTTGGTTGTAGATAAGGATATTGATGATTGTTTCTTTCTTAGCCAAGATACCAAACACTCACCTAAGCCGAACGTTGCTCCACTTGTGCTTCATAGGTCATCAATGCAACCTGCCCAATATGCATTTGTGTAGGAAATAAGTGATAGATCATTTTCTTTTGGATACCATAATTAAAACTGTTTTGCACCCTTGAGATATCTAAATATCATATTTACTACTAAAACATGTGATTCCTTTGGTGTTGCTTGAAATCGTTCCACCTATCCAACTTCTTGCATTACATCTGGTCTATATGTTGTCACATAAAATAAGTTGTCAATCATTGACTTGTACTTCCTCTGATTTATAGACTTTGAATCATGATATTTTCTTAACTTGCAACTGGTTTGCATAGGAGTATTGATTGGTTTGCAATCTTCCATTCTGAACCTCTTTATCATTTCTCTTATATACTTTGTTTGAGAAATCAAAATGCCTTGGTTTCTTTGACATATCTAAAGACCTGGAAAGAAGGATAGTTCTCCAAGTAATGACATTTCAAATTCATTATGCATATCCTTCGAAATTTTTTCTCTTAACCTGTCATCATCACATCCAAAAATAATATCACCAACATAAACTTCAATTAATAAAATACTATCTTGAGTTGCCTTGATGTAGAGGTTGTTGTTTGCATTTACTTTTTTGAACCCTTGCTGTTGTAGATATCTGTCCAATCTAGAATACCATGCTCTGGGGGGGGTTTGTTTTAGACCACACAAAGCCTTCTTCAACCTACACACATAATATTCATTATCTGACAACTGAAATCCTTCTGGTTTCTCAATGTAGACTTTTTCTTCAAGTTCCCCATTCAAAAAGGTTGATTTCACATCCATCTGATACACTTTAATATTCTTGGAGCATGCATAAGCTAGGATCAATATAATTGATTCCATTCTATAAATAGGAGAAAATGTCTCTTCAAATTCGATACCTTCAACTTGTGCATATCCTTTACATCGCAATGTAACTGTTTTCTTGGTAACATGTCCATATTCATTCAATTTATTTCTGAAGACCCACTTTGTGTCGATCACATTCTTGTACCTTGGTCTTGGAACCAATTCCCAAGTGTCATTCTTCTTTAGTTGATCCAACTCTTCATCCATGGCCTTTTTCCAAAATTCATCCTTGTTATCTTCTTCAAAATTGTTTGGTGTAATCGAAGATAAGAGTACTAGGTGCAGTTGTTCTGGTGAACAAATTCTTCTTCTAGTGTCAATTCCTACATCTTTGTTCCTGATAATATGATCTGAAGGATGATTCTTTTGTATTCGTTTGCTAGGTGTTTTTGGAGGTACTTGTTATTATTTCTCTTCTACTTCTATTTGATCTTATTCATCTTCCCCTTGTGTTGCTTCTTCATCATTTGCTTCTTCTTCGTAAACCTGTTCCATTGACTCCTTTTCTTCTTCCTTTAATTTATGTCCACCTGCCTCATCAACCATTACATTGATGCTTTCCAAAACTTTGTTGAGCCTTATATTGTAACATTTGTATGTTTTCCTTGTACTCGAGTAACCAACATGTATTCCTTTGTCCACACGAGAATCAAACTTTCCCATTCGGCCATCTTCTCTTTTGATGTAGCATTTTCTTCCAAAATTTCTGAAGTGCTTCACATTTTTTGGTCTACCTTTCCATAGCTCGTAGGGCATTTTGTCACTGTTGTTTTTGAGAATTACTTTGTTTTGAATGTGAATTGTTGTATGTATTACATGTGTCCAAAAAACATCTTTCAACTTAGAATCCATTAAAATTGTTCGATCCATTTCATGTATTGTCTTGTTCTTTCCTTCGACAAGTCCATTTTGTTCAGGTGTCCTATCAATGAAGAATTTCCTTTTAATTCCATGCTTATTGTAGAAATCAATAATTTATTTTGAAGTAAACTCTCCTCCATTGTCCGATCTCAAAGATTTGATTTTTGAATCCATTTCATTTTCAACCATTTCCTTGTATACCTTGAATTTTTCAAATGCTTCTGATTTCTTCTTGATAAAACAAACTACAATCATCCTTGTATAATCATCAACCAATAACATAAAGTATTTCTCACATTTTTAAACCTTTGTTATAGATGGTCCAACTGGATAAGTATGCACAATTTCCAACGGTCTTGTTGTAGAGTATTCCTTTTATTTGAACCTGGTCTTTGTTTTATTTCCTTGTTGACAATGCTTGCATAATGTGTTAGTTGGCTTTGTGATCTTGGGCATTTCTATGACTATTTCCTTTTTTCTAACTTTGATGAGGTTATCGAAGTTTATGTGACCCATTATTATGTTCCATAGCCAAACATCATCTTCCTTTCCTAGACAACACTTTTCATTTCCAATTTCACTTAATACATATATCTTGTTGGAAGTTCTTACAATTGTTGCAACCAATTTGTCTGAACTTGCTTTTATTATTTCGCACTTATGTGAATTGAACATAAGTTTGTGGCCTTGGTCACACATTTGACTTACACTTAGAAGATTATGTTTCATATATTCTACTAGTGGAACATTATTTGCCTTGGTATTCTTGTTTCCAATTCTGATTGTTCCCTTTCTAATGATTCTAGTTGATTCATTGTTTCCAAAGGAGGTTGATCCATCTCTTTCCTTTCTCAATGTTAGAAACAAGTCCTCGCCACCTCTCATGTGCTTTGAGCAACCATTGTCAACATACCAACCACGTTTCTTGTGTTTATCTTGTAGAAGGAGTGTGCATTCTTCATTGTTATAGTGATTTTGATTTCTTATCCATATTCTCTATTGAGGTTCTTGTCTATTACTATTGTTATTATGTTGTAATTCTCTAAGAAGGACTATCATTCTACAATATTTGGCCATATTTCCAAAGTTGTTGCACTTGTATCATTCCACTTCAATGTTCAAGGATTCAAACATGTTGTAGCTCTTCTATGTGTTTCACTAGGCCTTCTTAGATAACCATTTTGTGTATGTCATGCATCCCCCCTACTCCCCCAAAGGGTTGCACGACCTCCCGATCTTGGATCTTCAATTCTTTAGTCGAAAGACTCTCTGGAACCTTAAAGGTCCCCTTCTGGACCTAAACACAGGCCCCCTTGGCTTCTTGGTTCAGGTTTGACAGCAACCCACAACCTTCCCTTTCGCCCTGCTGTGAAAACTCAGAGTGTTGGGCGTTATCTCCTTTTGTTTGATAACCCCCCCCCCTCTTGATGCAACCTCGACGATGACCACATGATTGCGGGCGCAGCCACAAGAGGTTTGGAGTCAACCTAGTTTTGGGCCCGCAATTCTCCTATACCCTCCACGTTTCCTCTTGATGAAACCACGGTGTGGATTGTAGCCCGCCCTTGACATTTTAAACTCCTCACAACTCCTCTCCCCGCAATGCTACGGGATCATCAATATCACGATCTTGATGATACTGTCTGAACCAACGGTTCATATCTGCGCTTCTCAAATCTATGGAATAGGCTTGCCTCTCCTAGATCGACGACTATGATCTATTCACGATTCCAGACTTTAGGTTTTTGAAATATCAAGCCATATTCCTTTTGTACATCAATCCACTGGAACTGGTGATCTGTGGACACCTATCCTCTCAATCAATGGTCCTGCCTTCACTTTGGGTGTTTGACCATTCAACTCGAATCAATGGTCTTGCAGCCCTCTTCTCGATTGATAGTCGAGATCTCCTTTGAGTCTTTAGACTTTTGAGATCTCAAATCTCAAATGTCGTCTTTTCCCAAATGATTTTATCTGAAGGTTGTGATCCCCTTAAGCGTGTCCTCATGATCTAACGATCGAGGATTAATTTAGGACTTTATCTAGAGTGCATGGATCTACACCACGTCCCCCTTAGATCTCACGGTCCAGACTTTACTTCATGTCTTCAGGTCTTTGCACTTCTGCAATCTCAGTTCTCAAAACTGGAAAACCACTTCAACTTTCCTGGAGCTCGAGATTTGTTGACAAGTGTCCCTTCACAGATCAACAACTCACGGCTCTTTGGGTGTTTGGTCTTCAGGTATCTCAATCTTTCACCTTTTTCCTTCCTTTTGATCTCACGACCCTCAGACACATACTCCTTTGGATCTAATGGTCCAGATATGCTTCATCTCTCTGGCTATTTGTGCTTCGGGAGTCTCAATTTTCAAACTCGACTCCTTATACACTTGCGATATCTGATGGCTCATGGATCGCTTGATCAATCTGATGGCTGAGAATCCACTTCGGCTTTCTGGAGTTTCAGACTTCGGAAATATCAAGTTTCAAACCGTTCTATCTCTTGTACTCACATCAACTAACGACTATGATTCATCCTGGAAATCTGACGCTTGATCTTTGCTTCAGGTGATCTAGCGACTCAGATCTTCCCTATTGATCGGATGGTCGAGATTCTACTTCGGGTTTTGGGCTCCTGTGGCTTCAAAAACCTTAGTTATCAACCCTATAGAATCCTCTCTCGTCTCTATGTGCAAAGCAATAAGGTTCGTGCACCTTACCCTGATCAGACGGCTATTGATCCCCTTCACTATGATCTAACAATGATGGTTGCTCCTCCTCCTGAGCTTCTGGTGTTTCCCCACTTGGAAGATTTATCGTCCTTCAAAGGTTTTGAACCTTTGTTCCTCCTACGATTCTGACTTTGGGATCTAGTTGACACTTGTGAAAGTGATATCTCTTCTGAGCTTGACTCTTAAGGATTCAACTTACCATGCACACCTTGAATTTTCAAGATTTTGATAACTCAGTTCGAAGGATTTATTGCAAAGAAATTCTTCTCACCCACTTGGCATTGCTCTGCTCTGATTCTTCAAAGTTTGTTCACTTCTTGATGTTGTGCACACCTTGCACCTGGTCTAAGTTTCCCTTGTTTTCTCTAAACTTCTCTGAGTCACTCTAAGACTCAGTCAAAGCACTCCTTGCGTTCGATATGAACACCTTGCATATGAGTGTCAGAAGAGAAACAATTGAAACTCATCCAGCTTCGTCACAAACTTATACAGTCAATATCTCAAACAATCATACTTGAACAAAATCAACTGAACCATACACACAGAATATAATATTCATTCAATCACACATAAAATTAACACGGTCCAAGGATTTGCAACAATTATGTTTGTTCTATTCATTCACGGAAACAAATTTACATAGTGTTTCTTCTACTCTACTTTGTTGTATTGACCTCTCTAATATCTATATCATTCCCTCTATATTCTCTCTCTATCTTTTANAAGGACTGGCTCCACGATCTCTCTCGTCCTTTCTGAAATCTATCCTATCAAACTCAAAGTTGTTACCTACTTTATCCTATTAGAATAACTACCATTTATTTCCAGATAGAGTCAACACTCCATATCTGCAATCCCTTACAATCCTTCATGACTTTACAAACAAGTTACATTTTTCAAATGATGATTACAAAATATCTCAACAACTGATTTATCTCTGAAATAAGTGTTTGATTTGAAACTTTGTCATGTTGATATGTCATTCATTTGCCTCCATGCGTGTGTTGTTGAATTTGAAGGCGATGCTTCTGCATCATACTCCTCTGGTTAAAATTTTCCATGGACTCCTATCCATGAGCTCCTCCACTATTTTTCCATGCTTCAAAATATCAGGTTCTATGACCCAACTTGCATCTTCCATTGGATGGTCTTTCCACTTAACTAAGTATTCAGGATATGCTTTCATCCTAGTTTTCTTTCCATCCCTTTGTTCAATGATTTTCTCCATCTGAGGTTTTTCTGTTGTGGGCAAATTATCTTCCCATTGAACTTATTTCTGATCATTTGATTCTCCTGCTTCATCTCTCCTGTAAGGATACAGGTCTGCAACATTGAATATCGGTGATATCCCAACATTGTCTAGGAACTTAATTTCGTAAGCATTGGCTAGGAATTCTCCAAGAATCCTACATGGTCCTATCTTCTTCATCTTCAGTTTGTTATACATTCCCCTTGGAAACCTCTCTTTTATCAAATGACATAAAAATTCATCTCCAACTTTAAATTGAACTTCTCTCCTCTTTTGATCAACCATGCTCTTGTATTTCTGGTTGTTGTCCTATAGCTTCTCTCTAACTCTGTCATGGAGTTTCTACATTTCTGTTGCAAAATCCTCTGCTCCAGAACTTCTGAACTCATCTTGATTTATATCTATCAACTCTGTAATCCCTCTTGGCTATATACCATACACAATTTCAAATGGACTTTTTCCTGTGCTCCTGTTCACTGAATTGTTGAATGCAAATTATGCTTGCACTAGAATCTGATCCCATTGACGACCTTTCTTAATGACTAAACTTCTTAACAAGTTTCCTAGACTCCTATTTACTACTTCAGTCTGTCCATATGTCTAAGGGTGATATGTTGAACTAAAGGAAACTTTCATCCCTAGCCTCTTCCATAGAGTCCTCCAAAAGTGTCCTACAAATTTGGTGTCCCTATCTGAAACTATGCTCCTCGATAGTCCATGTAGTCTCACTACTTCTCTGAAAAACAAATTGGCTATGTGTGTAGCATCGTTTGTCTTCTAGCATGGTATGAAATGTGCCATTTTCAAAAAAATTTCCACCACAACAAATATGGAATCACCCCATTTTTTATTTCTAGGCAATCCCAAAACAAAATCCATACTGATTTCACCCCACGACCTTTTTGGAATTTGTAATGGATGATACAAACCAGTGTTTTGTTCTCTTCCTTTTGCATATTGACAAATTCTGCATTTGTTCACAAATGTTTTCACTTCTGCCCTCATGCTCGGCCAATAATATGAATTTCTTAGCTACGCAAAAGTCTTATCGTGACCAAAATGTCTAGCTAAACCTTCATTTTGTTTCTCTTTCAATAGGTTATCTCTCATTGAGCATTTCGCAATGCATAATTGGCTTCCTTTGAATAGTAATCCATCTTGGATCAAGTATTCAGTCCATGGGCTTCTATCTCCCAATAAAGGATTCTTTCATGCTTCATAAGCCTCTTTGATGTCTTCATCTTCTCGGTACATCTCCTTGAGATATTCGAACCCGAAGGTCTCCACTTGGAATTCCTGTAAAATCAAACTCCTCCTGCTCAAAGAATCTACAACTTTGTTAGCAGTTCCAACAATGTGTTTCATAAAAAAAAAAAAAATGTGCATAAATTCTACCCATTTTGCATGTTTTTGATTCAACTTTTATTACCTAGTAATAAACTGCAAAGCTTGATTATCATTGTACAAGACAAATTCTTTAGGAATTAGATAGTGCCTCCATTTTTTCAAATCTTGAATCACTACATAAAATTCCTTGTCATACATGGAATACTTATGTTTTGTGCCATTCGGTTTCTCACTGAAATAAGCAACTGGCCTATTGTCCTGACTCAAGACTGCTCCAATAGCTAATCCACTTGCATCGCATCTCACCTGAAATGTTTTTCCAAAATCTGGTAAGACCAGAATTGGTTGTTCTGTGATATTCTCCTTCAACACTTTGAAACTTTTTTCAGCTTCCTCTGTCCAACTAAAGGACTTGTGCTTCTTCTTCGCAGTGTCCAACATGGGCGCACATATACCACTGAAATTTCTGATAAATTTTCTATAAAAACTGGCTAACCCATGAAAACTTCTTACCGCAAATATGTTGCTCGGTGATGGCCATTCTCCAATCTCTCTCACTTTTTATGGGTCCATTTTCAATTCATTTGAAGAGATTACGAAATCCAAATATATGAGCTCCTTCTTCATAAAAGAACTCTTCTTCATATTTATAAATAATTTCTCTTGCTACAACTTTTCCATCACTGATGTCAAATTCCTTAAGTGCTCTTCCTTTGTCTTATTGAAGATTAGTATGTCATCTAGATATACTATGACAAATTTTCCTATGAAGTCTTTCAACGCTTCATTCATTAACCTCATAAATTTGTTTGGTGCATTTATCAACCCAAACGACATGACCAGCCATTCAAACAATCCTTCTTTTGTCTTGAATGTTGTTTTCCATTCATCTCCCTCTCTCATCCTTATTTGATGATATCCACTCTTTAAGTCTATATTGGAAAAATAACTCGCTCCACTCAAACAGTCCATAAAATCATCCATCCTCGGTAAAGAGAATTTGTACCTAATTGTTATCTTGTTGATGGATAGGGAATTTTTACACATTCTCCATCCTCCATCCTTCTTTGTACATAGCACAGTCAGTATTGCGCATGGGCTTAGGCTTTCCCTGACTAAACCTTTATCCAGCAACTCCTGGACTTGATTTTCGACTTCCTCATTCTCTCTAGGTGTCAACCTATAAGATGATTTGTTTGGTAAACTAGCTCTTGAAATAAGGTCAATATGATGGCTTATACTCCTAATGGGTGGAAATGAGTGTGGTAGCTCATCCACTACTCTATCAACAAAGTTTTATAACAGTTCCTGGATTTCTACAGGAAAATATTCTACAGAAGTATTTGTAAGGATAACTCTAGGATTCATCACTACAACAAACTTCATTTCTTTCTCCTTCTTGAATTCCTTCAAGAGCTCCTTCCCACTCATGAGAAGTATGCTTGAACTAGATTCTCTCTTTTTCTCTTTGTCTTCTATGGGTAACAACATATGTGTCCTACCATTATTTTCTAGGGTATAGGTATTCTTTCTTCCATCATGAATAAATTTTCGGTCATACTGCCATAACCTCCCCAATAAAATATGATAGGCATCCATAGGAATCAAATCACATAATATTTCATCCCTATAAGCTCCTATTTAAATTCAACTTGGCATTGTTGACTTACCATTACTTGATGTCCTTTCTGCAACCATGATACCTTGTATGGGTTTGGATGTGCAGTTGTCTTCAATTCCATCTTCTCCACCATCTCCGTGGATACTAGATTGTTAGTGCTCCCACTGTCTATGATCACCTTGCAAACTCTGTCTTTCACCTTGCAAGCAGTTCTGAACAGACTTGTTCGTTGAACTGGTTCTTCTACATCCTTCTCTGGTTTAATAAGAATTTTCCTCATCATGAGATTCCTTCCTCCTTCTGTTGCTTCTTCTTCCACATGATTATGTTCTTCTACAATGTGTGATTCTCCTCCTCCTTCTCTCTTTCTGTCGGTACATTCCCAAGATTTGTGTCCTTGTTTTCCACAGGTATAACATTTAACTATGCCTCCTTTGTCCCTTCCTTGTCCTTTGGAAAAAGAACTTCTTTCTCCATATTGTCCTTTTTTAGAACTTCCACCTTTCTCTGGGTGACTATGTTGTTTTCTAGCTTCAGGCTTTGGCTTCTGGAACTTCTCTCTGTTGGTTCCCTTGCCTCTTCTTGAATTTCCTCCTCTACTTTGTTGTCTTTGTTTCTTGGCCAATTTTTATTCAAATTTCAAGGTTTCTTGATAAGCATCCTTGACTTTACTGACATACATCATGTGATCTCCTCTTGTATTTCATATCTCATCCCATTGATATACCTGTTTTTTTTTTTCATCTTCATTCTCTTTCTGTCCAGCACTGATGTTCAGTCTATAAAATTCCTCAGTGTACTCCTTCACTGATAAGATCCTCTATTTCAGGTTCTGCAATCTCCTGAATAGATTGATTTGGTAATCCTTTAGGATAAATTTGGCCTTCATCTTGGCTACCATCCTATCCCAGTTTTTAATTTTGTGCTTACCATTTCTCTTGCATTTGGCTTACAGTTCATCCCACCATTGATATGAAAATAGAAGGCTGACTTGTTATGCTATGCAAGCACCCGCTACTTCATTAAAATAAACTTTAACAGGACCTTGCTTCATGTGTATAAATATGTAAAATAAACTTATGTGTTAAGTTTATGCTTCTTCCTTTAAATGTTCATGTATCTTCTTGTAAATGCTTATGTATGAGAATATGTTCTTTTGAATGGTTAAATATGTGCTTTAAATGAAAACATAGAAACATAACTTGCAGCAAATAAACCATCAAACACACAACAATAACAACATGATAAAGGAGTTCACCCCCCTCCGGGCTACATCTCCTTGAGCCTCCATAATGGACTTGGCTCTCTGGGATTAATTGGTCAAAAGTTCTTTTACAAGCTACTTCTCAACTCCAATGGAAAAACAAACTGTACCATTGAGATCAAAACACATAAAAACCCCAAAAACAACTAATAAAACTCTGAAAACGGATCATGGCTCATCTGGGCATGACCTCTTCTACATGTGGCCATAAGCTTCCCTGAGCTTCTCTGTGGAAAAAAAACCTGTAAAAGTCCTCAAAATCCTATGAAACCTGTCCCAATGTGTTCAGAGCATATCAATTAGCCAAAAATGATTATTCAATCACAGAAAACAAACATAGGCTCACCAAACCATGTCCTCGATCAATGAGGGCTTCAAGCTCCCTAGAGCTTGCTGAAACTTCAATGGTGAAAAAATTGTAGAAGAAGTCCTCAAATGGCCTTGAAAACAACACCAATGTATCCATCATGTCCAAAAACCCCTAGCTGGGCTTTTACGGCACCTCAATCGGCCAAAATATGAAGAAGTTAAGCCTCCTCCATTTTCCTCCTTCAAGCTTTGCTGGAACTGGCTCTACAAAACGCACCTCTGTGTGCCTTAACCTGGAACACGCTCCAAAATGCGCATATAAACCTAGCACAGAGTGGTTCCGAATAACCGTGCAAACTGTAGGATGGTTAGGGTGCCTCCAGCCCCTAACCGCCTCAGCACTTGGTCATGTGGCCATAGGACCAAAGGTTGGGCGTAAAAATTGGTTTAACCGTTTGAACTGTGCAAACGGTACAACTCCCGCGCAAATGTATAACCGTGCACATTTACACTTTGGTATAAACAATGAAACATATATATATATGGCACAAAATATATAATATATCGGTTATACAATAAAACCCGCGGTTATTGCGCGCAACATAATATAATGTATAAACCGCGCGCATATATATATATATATATATACATGACTACACATGTTTCATATGCTATGGTATAAACCATAGTTCAATTGTTATACACCACCCGCGCGCATATATGACACAACATATGGTTATATGTGATGTGTAATGGAACCATGGGTCGGGGCTATGCCCCGGCCCGCACCCCTTTCCGCATAACACAACATGTAACTTCAAATATAATGTTTCCCGTAATGCTAACAAGGAACAAAGCGTGGCATAATGGTTAGCGGAGATGCATGAAAACTTGGGCAGATATGGAGGTCACTGGTTCGAATTTGGTTGGCTGCATTCAATTTTGATAAACAAACCAAAATGAACAAAAATGAGGGGGACATGTGGCGCCCATGGATTGGGCCACGTGTCCTCATATTATTCGCCAACACCCGGACACGTGTCAACCTTCAACTCGTCAACAATCAACCAACCAATAGCTGCCACATCATCACCGTACGATCCAGTCACATGCTATGTCAGCCTGCCACGTCAGCCGACACATAGGATGATGACAGCATCCTGTGCCACGTGTCACCCATCCAGTGGTGACACGTGTCACCTCAAGATTGGTCAAACCGTACACTGAAAGTGCCAAATATGCATGACACGTGTCATGCCTTGGAGTCACCATGTGTCCTATATGGACCTGCCATGTGTTCCGTATGGACTATACAGACTTGACACGTGTCCTGTACGGACTGTACGGACAGGTACAGTCAGCATCAAAATTTTTGCCTGTTTGGCTCGACGAACAGATCATGATAACTTCTCCATAAGGACTCCGTTTGAGAAAGTAAATATACCATCGGAATCAGGAAGACGAGACAGACACAATGGCACCAGTTTTGTCACAATCCGAGCACTTTGAAAATTGAGCAAAATTTTGCCCCCTGGTCCAGATTTTGATCACACCTTCCCACTAAAAGGATTTTGGACCCACAAAAGCTTATCTATCTGATTTCAAGTTATATCAAAATCTTTTCGACAATCACCTGAATACTCTGACATGTCGGGCACTGCAAATAGCTCTATCCTTCAACCACTGCTCTCTGGCTGCTGCTGACCCACTGCTCTCTCTGTGCTTGGAAGACTGCCAACCTTCCCACTGAGAATCAAGTCCCTCATTCGAACTCTTTGACGTTAACAAAATCAACTCTCCAAGGGCTGCAAAACTTCCTGCGACATCTTATCATAGGGCAAGAAAACATCAATCTTGAAAAACAAATCATACAAGATTGAAAATGATGCCAACAAAATCTTTTGTTCTTCAAACAAACTGTCACATCCCGTACTTTAGCAAAGCACATGGCGTTTTCAAATCAACTTTCAAGTTAATAAACACCATCGACTAAACAAAAGTTGAATCAACACGATCGACATAACATAGTCGTCAGAAAATCATCAACACCAGTCGAACTCATTTAAAACATCATATCGACTTTCCGAGAAATGCACACATAACGCTGAAAAGTGCATTTACAATTAGAAAAATGCAAGCCTCACTTGGTCAAGAAATCCAACCATTTCTTACCAAACCAACTGAACGATGACTTTTGCTGCTGAACATCGTCCTCTTGTGAATCATCAGGACTCACGTCGATGATGGAATATCCTTTTCCATTCTTTCCAATATCCTTATCCAACTGTTTCTGAGGCTATGGACGAGTAGTTGGATGCAACGTCCAGCATTGGTCAACAAGATGACCCCACTTCTGACAATGAGTGCAAACCTTTTGCATCCTCCTTTCATGTTGTCTTTGCTTATCAAGTTTCCTGAAATTGGCCAATCTTTTCCAACACTTGGAAACATGATGGTTATACAAACCACAATATGTACAAGGATTCTTTCTTTCAAACTTATCGTCATTAACATAATCAAATGCAACTGAACGATAAGTAGAATTATACCTTGAACATTCACCTTTATCGCCTCTGTGAGGAGGTGAATCTGAAGAGTTACAAGCTCTCCTTTGAAGACCATCAACAATGTTCTTGTCATCATCACTGTCACAACTACTTTTGCATTCATCTTGAATACAAGCCTTGCATGCTAAAGAGATCGAACTTTCAACAAAAGTTCTCGAACTTTCACCTTTAAAGCCTTCCTGAGGAGGTGAACTTGAAACAAAACTTATGCTTCGAACTTTTCCCTTTGTATCCTCGACTTTGGAATATGCTCCATTCCGTTGTTCATATCCAAGACCACAAAACATAGGTCTTTCTTCAATAACAATAGGCTCAACAATGCCTTGTGCATGCTTGCCTAACCCTTTACCTTCATAGCCCATTTTAAACAACAACTTGGACCCTATTCCTCTTGTGTGACTCTCAAAACCACCAAAACATCATCTTTA
>JASDQU010240445.1:87028-97661 GCA_032191745.1 Picea mariana | reverse complement strand
AATTAGACTCTAGGAATTTGACTCAATGGTGGAAAGAAGGGTTTATTTGCAAGTGTAGGAAAAGGAAACTGATAATGAATATGTAAGGTGGGCCAAAAAGCTTGTAGATGAGCTTGGTTGGTTTTATTTGTGGGTTAGGGTTGAAGAAAATGTAATGAAGTGTATGAAGTGAAGTGTAATGGGAAATGGATAATGACTCTTTCTGGAATTATGGCATGCAATCTTTCAAATATAGCAATGGAATGGAAACTCTCAATGGAATGCAAACTTTCAAACATAGCAAATATGCTCGTGAATTCTGCTAAAAATAGCTGAGTTTGACTAGTCTTTGACCAGCCACTTGGAGATGTCGAATTCAAGTGTGGAGAGTTTTTTCACCATGATTTTACATTTAAGAACAAACCCAGCTCTTCCAATTTTTCTAATCTATCATGCAACATGTCAAACGATTAAACTATTACAGGAAGTTGCAAGAATTTGTAATTTTATGGAAATTTAGTTTATGTTCAGGGACTTGTTCTTTACAATTTCTCATGAAATTAGTCTTTTGGAGACGAATTGAGCGCTCAATTAGTTTCCTTAATGATCATTTGATCATCCGAAATCTGCAAAAAAACTTGGCATAAAGAACATAAATTTAGTCTAATTTCTGATGTTGATAATAGTCCTGTAATAATCATGAAAATTAATTTATCTCCCTCTTTGTGTCAGATGTTTACTTGAATGTGCATGATAAATAGCATGTGCATGGCAATGTTAATCACCAATTAAAAAATAATAAAGAACGACTGAGAATCAGGGTTTAGGGAGTCAACAATATTTATTTTTATTTTTATGTTGATCGGCTCATCTTCTCCCTCTTCGATTGTGCGTATGGGTTGAGCAGCATTGTTCATTCCTGCAAACTTGAGAACCTTATTTCTAACACGTGACAGAGGCATTAGCTTTTGGTATTCACACGTTTTGTCTTCCATTCAAAAGCACTGATATAGATCCACTTTGTGTCTTCACTTTGACTTTAATCGTTTAATGGATATAGAAGCATTAATATATTCTATTCTTTAAAGGTTATAATAATGTCTACTACAGATTCCTGTACAGTGATCTTTGTTTTCAATAATTATAACCAAGAAGCAATCAAACTATTTCCATGCGGCATTCTTATTAAGTGCAGCGTGCCACATATGCTATCTTATAGTCTCACCTGTACCACTTAATAAAAGGTAAATAAACACTAGTTTAACAAATGGCAAAAATTCGTTGCCAACGGTTCTACCTGGAAGCCAAGTGGAGAGTGGCAATTTTTCAAAATTCGTCATGGTTTGTTCAGATATTCGAGGCAAAGGATTTGATTCGAGGAGCTGAAATTAAGAGTGGAGGTTTTGATTTTGCTATTTTTATCTCTGAGTAATCTGTAAAAATCATGGTAAAAGACACGTGAATTGTTAAGAAGGCCGCTCCTGAGAGGACGTCACTGAGAAAGGTTTGTAACAACCCCCCAATCAAAGAAAGCTATCGAGGTTTTGATTGAAGGAAATTCTGATCTCAGATCAGCGCCTATTGGACGTTTGGGCTGGAGGCATGAGCCTGAGCGGTCGGTGGATATTCATCTTCTAGCTATGGCAATTTGGGAGGCGTGCAAAATGGGTGTGGACATGAGCGTGGATGTGCAAAATGGGCATGCAGAATGGGCGTGGACGTGGTAGAATGGTGGTGCTGGTGGTTATGGATCTCTTTCTAGCTTTTCAGCAAGTCGTGCTCCAGCTTCTCTTTTACAAACGCATTTGCAGAACCATTTCTGGAATCTCTAGGTTTTTTTAGTTTCTAAATCCATGCTCAAGCAAAAGAATTAACCGGCCTTGTACCAGTTTTGATGCTAATTGACTAAACAAACTTTGGAGCAACGTGAGGAATCAATGGTCCACCAGACCTTGCTACGACAGAGCAGAGACGAGCTTATCGACCTTTCATCTGATGCCATTGATTTTGTTGCAAAATAAACTTGGATTTCAATCAAAGTCCAAACATTTAAAATGAATTAGTCATAGCGTTCTCATACATATGCCTCAGGGCTAAGACTTGGAGATTGTAGGTTATTTGTGCAATTCATTCAATGATTGCAGTTCAACGTAGCGCAAATCGTTTAAATGTAAATGGGGTTGAATTTTAACTTGTTTGAACAGCAGAAAGGGTCAGTAGAAAGAAGAGGAATGGCATGGAGTTTATTTCACGGCGAGTAAAATAGACTGGATCAGATGAAGCATCTCTTTTTATTCATGATGATATTTTAAAAACAAGACTAAAAGAAAATTGTACAAGGAAATTCTACTAGAAAACTCTACGAAGAAATTCTATGAGATCTCGTTTTATTTTTTATTTTTAAGCTATTCTACATTAACTTGAAAGATGTTTTATTTTCTAAGTTAAAGAATGCTTCCATTGAAGCCATCTACGGATTAAAAATTCAAAAATCTCACATCAAGATTTAAAAATTTTACCTGATTGTTTGCAAGGATGTGAGTAACATGTCTTATTCATGGAGTTGGCACAAGGTTCTTTCGAAACCAGTCTTCATTATTGTTCTTGCTCTCCAAGAAGTACCTGTTTATCATCTTTAAATTCCTCATCCATAGATGGATTAGTGAGAAATGGGGGGTTTTAAAACAAACACTGAATTTAAATTAACTATGTGAGAAAATAAAATAAAAAATTGCTCCAAACTTTGAACTCCTTTATGAAAATCCTACTGTCACCAGGGTTCACAAGTTAGTTCATAAAAGAAAATGTAGAAAATAATTACTCAATCCTTCTAGTTGCACTTCCCCGGCAACGGTGCCAAAATGTTTAGTTCTAATTGATGATGTCAATTAGAGTTTAATTTAATTTCAACCCGGAAAGGTAAACTTAGAAGTGCTTATCTAAAATATATAGATCTAGAAAGATTCCTAATTTGTCCAAGATCTTAAAGTTCCCTTACAAGAACATATTCATCAAGATCTTTTTCAACAACTAATCAAAGCTAGATCTAACAATTGTCAAGATCCTAAGGTTCTCTTACAAGAACACCTGAATTTTAGGATCTCCTACAACATTAGAACATTTAACCAAAAATTTAAAAGATGAAGTGAAACAAACCTGAATCTAATAATTGTATGAGGTCTTACAGTTCTCTTACAAGAACACTTTCAAATAAGACTCTTCCAATATTAGAACATTTAACAAAATTTAAGAGCTGAAATCAAACAAAAACATAAATTGAGTTATACCTAAAATAAGCAAATAAGCATGCAAGTGAGGCCATGGGGGCCCTCCATAACTCCACAAGCACACCACTTCAAAGGAGACTCAGATGTAGAAGCAAAATCGAAGTATGATTCTTTATTTCAAAGTCTCCATTACAAACCAACTCTAAGATTACAACTCTCTCTAATTCTAAGATTACAATATTACAAATGAAGGAGGTAACACTCCTATTTATACAAGAGCTATGATAACAAACTCATAAATGTGATCCACTAATCTCTCTTTAGTTCCATACATCTCCCAACCATCTAGACACATAACCCTATCCTCCATGATATTCTCCATGAGGTCCATGATCTTTTCAATGATCTCCTCCATGATCTCCTCAAATTCGAATTTGAACATATAGTGCCACATAAAGGTGTCTTGGAAGCTTCTTTTGTACCTACACATGTCAACAAACTCATTCTAATTGTTAGGTATAAGTATAAGCATATTATTTTCTAAAGTTTTACCACAAATCCACTTTAAAATGTTAAGAATTGATCAACTTTGGAAAAGCATAGTTATAACCCAATGATGAGGTAAATGTAATGATGTGGAGGTGATATGAAGGTGATATGAAGGTGAAATGCAAGTAATTGCGAAGGTTTTAGTGAATAAATGGAGTGAGAATAGGGACTATTTTGAAACCCTACACCATCCACACATTTTTCTGGGATGGACCTATAGAACTCTTGCTCAGCTTGTTTTCATGACAGAAAACCAAAGACAATACATTCAATTTATCAGATGTGAATAAAATTCAGTACAAGGTCTAGTGTTCATAGGTATTTGTTACTATGTTCTATGAATTGCAAAACAGAAGCTCCAACTATTTTCTAGCAACTTCTTTCACAAATGATCTTGTATATGTATGTGTTTTATTTTCCTAGGAAATCTCACATTATTTGTGAGAGAAATGAAACTCTAAATGTCACGTCATAACATCATAGGATATGTTGGTTTTTATCCAACATTTGATAGCAGACTATTCAATCTAATTAATTTTTTCTTTCTTTTGCAACTGAAACTAGTATCTTCAATGCTTCACAAAGCTACAATAAAATTTCTCTTATGGCACAATGATAGAAATTTGTTGTCAAAAGTAAACAACTATGCTTTTGTGGTAAAAAATCAACATTAAAAGTTCTCTTGTTACACCATGACACAACTTTATTTCCAAAAGTAAAGCAATAACATCTAACGGACTTCCTTTTTGGTCAACATTACCTTCACAATCAAACATTGTAAAATTGTAGAAGTTGTTGAAGCTATTCACTACAAGTGCACACACTAAATATAATGCCAAAATTAAGTGTTCTATTTAGATATTGCAAAAATAGTTTAGTTTCTTTCCATACATGCATGGGTTATTTATTAGTTGCAACTTTGATTAATAAAACAATTGTTTGTAATTAATAAGTTAATAATGTAATGTGATCTTAATCAATGGATTTTAGCTTGTTGATATGTAGAAAATAGAGATTAGGATTGGCATGAGACACCACATTAAGAAAAGCCAAGACAATGAATATAGGCATGTGCCCATGTTACCCAAATATTCAATGTATTATAAATGAATGAAACAAGTGCACAAGATAATAGAATGTAGTTGAGAGATATTCATCTAGTGAATATCCCACTGGAAACTATCGGCAAGTGAAAGCACAATCAAAATGGTGTTCATCTTGGCAATAGAAGAAAAATTATCTCAAGTGAGCAATCAAGATTTATGCTTATCAATACTACCATTCACATAGAATTTCATTTTATAGACCCATTTATATCCAACAATATTCTTCCCTAATGGAAGAGATACCAACTCCCATATCTCATTTTTCATCAAGGACATATATTCCTATGTTATAACATTCTCCCATGCTTTCCATGAGCTTATTCATAGTTATAAGGATCATAAATCATCACGGGTATCAACACAGTGAAAATTTTTATTTTTGCTTATGACCATGTGTAATGTCCCCACTTTGGGAAATCATCACAGTGCAAAGGTTTATGATGACCAAAGTAGCCAGATGGGTGTTATAGCAAGTACAGGGGTTATTGAGAGCCATTGTGAGTTCAAACATGCATTTCTCATCATATCTCATCATTATGAGCCATTCCACACAGATTGGCTTTGGTTTCATTGCATTCCGATGATTTCCATGATTTTGACTATTTTGAGCTATAAGTCAATTAAATTCATTGAAGAGGTCATTTTGGGCACATTACTTGGAGGAACCTCTTAGTGTAATAGCTCATTGGAATCAAGAGGATCAATACTACAGGATGGGATGGATAGAAGTGACTTTCAGTGGCCAGGGAAGCCACAAGGAGATATAAGGTGCTTTTCAGAGGTAAAAGGGTTAATTAATTAATTTTTGTGATTTAATTAATTAATTAAATATCAATAAAATGAAAGTCACTTTGGAGGGACAAGGTGAGCCAAAAAGTATAAAGGAAAGGCAAGGGCCTCTACTCATTCATTCATGTATGATCATATTTTCATATCTAGCTTCTAGCTAGTGAGCCCAACATTGGGGGTTTTAAGGGTTTTGACTTAACAAACCCTAGAGGACGATTCGATGGTGAAAGGTTCCACCTAGTTTGTCCCAAGATTGGTCTCGGAGATGAAATATGCTCCCACACCATTCTAGTTCCAAATCTACTCAGTGGCAGGAGGATTCCACATCAATTACTTGTGAAGATAGAGAGAGGGCGCACCAGTTGGGGTTTTCCATCAAGGGGGGTGCACCATTCTTGGATAGAGATTCATTGCAGGTGATTGGTAGAGCTTTTGGAGATTCTATCACCTGGGTATTCATTGCAGGGCTTTGAACATCATATCTAATCCATTCTTGAGGATTTACCATGGCTATATCATCATCTACAGGTTGGGACGGCTTTGGGAGAGAGAGGACGATTTGGTGATTCAATGATTTGCAGATCTAGGAGGCTATACCTCATATCTGATCTTGAAACTCCTTCTAGGGGTTAGTGATTTCCCTATATATCATTGTGGAGAGTTTCACGAGATTTGGAGGCCTCATTCACCCAGGCCAAATTATCTAGGGTTTCAGACATCTAGGGGAGGCGCACCATTCAGTGGAGGAGTTCAGATCCACAAGGGTCGAGAGTGACTTTTGAGATTTGGGCACCGAGGTTGTCCTTACAGTTTCCCGATCTATCATTTGACATATTTCTTGGGGTGATTGGACACTTTTGGTAGCAGGGTCTAATTGTTGAGGAGCTTCAACATTTCAGCAGGACGTGGCAGCATTCATTTTAGGCTTCTGCACTTCATACGGCCATATCTATCTTGGTATTGGTATTCATCTTTTATCCAGCCTTTGGAGGCTTATTTTGTATTTTCAAGAGATTTTTGTGGCATCTCATAATTCTATCTTGGATCCATCTGTTGAGCATTCCAGATCGACATCTTCATTGTAGTAGGTTTCTGTATTTCATGAATAAAATCATATTTGGGATGTTTTGGCTTGTCTATCATATTGGATATGGTTGAGGTATGTCCCATGGTTATATATTCTTGTTTATATATGCATACACACATATAAACACATCAGTAAACTCTAAGGCCGAAATCAAGAGGCCATTCAACAATTAACACATCTAAACAAGTAGAACAACAAAGTGTTTGACAAAATGACACAACCAGAAAGGTTTTAAAAGAAACCAAAACCATGATGATCCTTGCATAATGGCTTGGGATCTTTACAGTGGTATCATAGCTTAAATCCTGCCAACCTGATGGGTCTTTCATAGGGATGAATGGATAGTTGGAAATAAATGGATAAGATAGCCTTTGAGATGACATGCTTGGAGATAATATATTCCAGCCTTAGCGAGGAAAATAGGGCTCTCATAACCTTTCCTCAGTATGTAGCCTTTAGAAAGCCCAATTGGAGAAAAGAGGATATTTTACATGGGATCATCATAGCAGATAAAAAGAGAAAAGAAACAACTATATGGATGGAAGAACAGAGAAACCCCATGCCCAGTAGGAGCATGCAACCTTGCTACAGTTGAAAGGTGCCTTGGGAACCAGATCATAGGTGTAGGGGTAAGGATCAGAAGACACTATTGAGGCACACTATGATAGTGATGATGAGATGTGTGAGGATGGAGAGATAGATTATAATGGTGATTTGGGACAACCTGATGATGATAGTGACTCTTGAACAGAGGCTAGTGATAGTGAATCTTGTACAGAGGAGGATGCTACTAGCACGCTTGAGGAGGATGATGACCCTTGTGTAGTGGATAGGAAATTAGATGGGTAGGATGATAGCACCAATGTATCAATAGACATATCACATACCACTGATGACCTTACACCTTAAGAGAGTGGTGACACTAGTGAGGATTCATGCGTGTTAGAACCTAGAGATGATGAGCTTCCTATGATGGTCGTGACACCGATGTCATCCTTCCAAACATCTCTGATAGCCACATCACATGAGGAGGTCAGTGGCATTTCAAATAGGGTTGAGGAGCCTTGTGTGAGGGATGCACACCATGGACATAGGGATCAACAGACCCAGGAGGAGAGACATGACTTGGGGGCAGTGGACCTTACATATAGATCCGCATGAGGAGATTGAGTCACTTCTTTTGGAGACTCCCTTAGTTGAGTAGATTGCGGATGCTGACAGGTTTATGGAGAACCTACTTCCAAGATCGGCCTGCATGGGTGAGGATGAACTCTTTAGCAGTTAGGATGACCATAGCACGTGTCTGGATACATCTATATGGGATCCAAGCACAGATGATAGTAGCAGGTTGAGTGCACAGGAGGATACAACTTATCACACTAGATACAATATGATTCAGAGGGAGCTAGAAATTGAGGATGATGTACATTTACATATGGGCAGACCCAGTGGCACAGTAGACATCAGGAATTTCAGCACTTTATCTTCTGCAGAGAGTGTTGTTGAGGATTTTAGTGATGGCACTAGCAGTGAGAGCCATGAGGTGGTACCTCAGCATGACTATAATCAAGAGTCACACCACTTAGCGGGACAGTTGAGAGTTAGTGAGACTATGATCATGACAACCACTAGACTTTTTGATGACACACATGCATTGGTGGCCGATTACTACTGGGAGGCATCAATGGCACATGGTAGTGCAGATGAGGGATTTGCCATGGATGACTTTCATACTCTCAGGGNACTCAGAAGTTGGAGAGCACTCGAGGATTCTTGAGAGGCACATAAACATCCCTTCAAGAATTAGAGTCTAGATCAGATGAGTCGCTTGAGGAGATTCGTCAGAGATCCACTTCATCTATCTTAGTGGACACTCAAATGTATCAGTCGATCACGTTGATAGAGGATGTTGGTGATCTAGTAGAGGAGCACCATTTGATGGAGGACACTTCCAATTGTGTTCCGAGAGCGGTTGACCTCCATGTAGAGGTTGAGCCAGCAGTACACCTAGGATCTATGATATAGTATGAGTCTATGGGAGATGACATGAGTATGACATAGCATACAGTGATGAGTGATAGCTCACAGAGACATGCTGAGATGTATGGTGGGATTCAGAGGGGTATAGTGTCTTGCAGAGAGGAGACACACCTAGGGAATCATATAGATGTCACTCCTTTGTAGCAGCACCTAGTTATGAGAGGTCACCTTCACCATATTAGTATTTGTATGGGAGATGAGAGAGGGAGGTTGGTTGAGCAGCAGTTGGAGGAGTTACTTCCAATTGTACTAGATGGTTGGGATTCAATGATGACCACAAGAGAGTATTTATCATGGATACTGATGGACGAGCTTTTGGTCGAATCCTTGGGATTGACCAAAGCATGTGACACCTTCCAGTCCTACATTCTACTGCAGATGTTTCTGTTAGCATGTCCTGATATTTTTATCATAGACAGCAGCACCAGGAGGGATAGGCCATGGTTGATGACATGGGGAGTGTATAGGTTGTGACCACCTGACAGGAGTGTTTTTACAACATCCAACAGGATAGAGGTGGATCGTCATAGGCAGCCAGTTGAGACTTGGTGTGTGATGGTGAGCACCATAGGCCAGATGATAGCAGATGATCACAGAGGGTTTTTGACAGTGATCAGTCTGACACAAGGCAAGTTAGAGGATATTGGAAGTGATAAACTTCCATGTTCACCATGGGATCTGGGTGTTCATTTGGCTAGCAGGATGTCTTACTACAGGGTGACTCAGCTTGTGCCAGAGAGCTACATACACCACCATGGCTTGGTTTGGAGTGGGCTTGCAAGGACTTACCCTATAGAGTGAGCCATTTTCTCTATCTTGATCATTATGATCGGGCATGGAGATGGTTGGGCAGGTACTACTTCTACAGAGACATTTTTACAGGTACATTTTTTGGACAGCAGGTCCAATGGTCACATGTATTTCAGCATGGGGATCCAAGAGAGGAGGATCCAATACATAGGCAGGGGGAAGATAGTCAGAGTCAGAGTAGTGCAGGGCCAACATGGTGATCCTCAACAGAGGTTAGCATGGGACCCAGAGATTGCAAGGTTGATCATTTCACTGACTGATAGGGGAGAGTGGACCATTACAGGGGAAATTTATTCTAACTTTTAATTGAGCTTCAGTGTTTAGAGGAGCACATCGCTTGCGGGTGTCTCACGGAGGTCTTCAACACCTCATTCTGGCATCAACATGTGTAGTTGATGGAGGCCATGTGCATATTGGTAGAGACTTGGAGGATGGACTCATTCTGAGATGAGGCCATGTGTTATATGTAGGAGACTCACAGAGCTAGTTTATTTTAGGATTATGCTTTCTAGGGGTTAGCAGTACATGACTTGTTATGGGACCCAGGGGGCAGAGTGTATGAGTGTTTGTATGGGTTCTACTATGTATCTCACAGGTGGACATGGGATCCTGGTATTTTACTTGGAGGGAATTGGTTATTGCTTGAGGACAAGCAATTTTCTAGCTGGGAGGACTATAATGTCCCAACTTTGGGACATCATCAAAGTGCAGAGGTTTATGATGACCAAAGTAGCCAGATGGGTGTTATAGCGAGTAAAGGGGTTATTGAGAGGCATCGTGAGGTCCATCTTGTATTTCTTCTCATATCTCATCATTATGATCCATTCCTCACAAGTTGGCTTTGGTTCCGTTGCATTCTAATGATTTCCATGATTTTGACTATTTTGAGCTATAAGTCAATTAAATTCATGGAAGAGGTCATTTTGGCCACATTACTTGGAGGAACCTCTTAGTGTAATAGCTCATTGGAATCGGGAGGAGAAACACTACAGGATGGGATGGCTAGAAGTGACTTCTAGTGGCTAGGGAAGCCACAAGGAGAGATA
>JASDQU010240445.1:49766-62698 GCA_032191745.1 Picea mariana | reverse complement strand
TGGCACATTATGTAGATCAAAGAATTGCTCCATCTGAAGTATCCATGTGATTGGGTCCTTGCCATCAAACTTCCTCATATCGATCTTAGGAACGTGGTTGGTCTTCAACCCAAAATTGGAGTTTCTCCATTCTTGATTCACCTTCCTTGTGTCCTCATCATGAATTTCATGGGATACATTTTCACTTTCAAGTGTCCTCTCTATTAGGAAAGTTTTCAATCCTTACATGATATCCCCTTTTAAAGCATCCATATTAATATTTATTGCCTCAAACTTAGCTTCTGTTGAATCCATCATCTCTTGTAGTTCATCTTTTGTTACTTTCTTCTTTTGTAAATCATTTATGTCCCTACACATTTCTTCACCTTCATCAAGAGTCCAAGTAGGATTGTCTGGAGGCTTATTTGGTGTAGAAGTTCCATTTTTTGGTGGCATGTTTGCCAAGTATCACTTTAAACCTTGATTTTGAGGTGGTTCTGCTAGACAATCTTCCTTTTATTGTATCTCCAAAATTTCTTCCCTTCTAAGTATGAACTTTTATTGTTTGTAGGTCTCTAATATTGATTCTCTTCAATGCCACAGGTCTGATAAAAATTGGATGTGCCAAGTGGAATTTATGGTAACTTCCCCACAACTTGCTGATTTTTTGGCCTTTCCAGGAGATCTCACTTGTATAGCATGCCCTGCACAAAATAATTGATATAAAATTATAAAACTTGTACTAGAACTACTACAGGATGTCCACTATCCAATGCAACTAGTCTAACTCAATTTGGATACTCTAGGAAGACTTTATGATTGTTTTACCCAGAACACCTGCTTGAGACTAGTCAATAGGACCAGTCATATACCCTATCTTCCACAGGGTGTATCTAAAATTATAAGATGACCCAGAAGCTGACATTGCTAAAAAAGATACCTTACTAATTTCTATGAATATCCTCCAGATTTTAGGGTCTGAAACGTTACAGAAAAAAATTTATAGTGAAAATTCCGCAATGACTCAATTCAGGATGATTCCAGAACCCTATCTTACAAAGGATGTATCTCTGAAAGTATAAGGCCTTAGGAGATGAAATTTTAACCCAATGTACCTTGATCCATCTACTAATTATCCTCCATTTTGTTCGTTCTGAATCATTGTAGAAACAAATTTATAGTGAAAATTCCATGGTGTCTCATATGTAGCAGTGAAACCCCAAGACCTTGAGCTCTGATACCATATGTTAGGAACCAAATATCAATATAGCATAGAAAAACCTTAGAATAAGTACTCAATGCCTTGAAAAAGAGAGAATTTCATATAATAATCCTCTTCGAGGGTGCAACCTCCTTTTACCCCACATAAGTGTTCAAGTACAAGATGATTCAAAATGAAAATGTCTCCTTGGTATATATAGGAGACTAGGAGGTATAATCACAACTAATGGAATAAAGATGACATAAATAAAATAACATTACTAATGTAATATGCCTCAATTAAGGGGTAATGAGCCAATATTAGGGCTTAACATTGGCAGCAGGCCGAAGTGGAAAGAAGGATGATCGTGGGGAAAGCAAGTGTGCAGAAAGTGAAACAATAGCTAGAAGGAAACACAACATGCGCACATGCAAGAAACCATGCACAAGGAAAGCGACAACTGGAAGGAAGAATAGCACGTGCACATGAGAAGAAGACCTAATGTCAGTAGGGTTAGGGTATTGGTAATGTATTGTAATGTCTGAAGATCCAAAGATGCATAAATACCGATCCTGAGGTATTATAGAGGGTTCTGTTATGTCATGTTCATAGATTTTGTAGTTGTTCAGATGTAGTTAGCCTTTGGTTTTTTGTTTTGTTTGACATATAATCAGTTAAGTTCTTGATTATTGTAGTTATGCATGAGCAGATGTGATATGTAGTATTTTTCTGTACGAACTATGTTGTATGTTGTTGAGCTAGAGGACACGATAGAAGGTAGATATTGAGGACTAGATCGTAGGCCGAGGATCCTGGTGCGATCTAGTTCGCCTCTCATAGATCTTACTCATCTGAGGAGAATTGTAAGTGCGAGGCATTGTAGATGAAGAACTATCATAATAAAAGATCCAAGATCCAAATCTTTGTGGGCATAGCCCAGGAGGGGGTGAACCATAGTAATATATGTGTAATGTGATGAATGCATGCATATCTTTATCCTCTTTTCACTAGTTAATTGTTGTGCTTAATGAATGAATGATTTATTATATTGCCTATGAAGTATGGTTGCGCTATTAAGGGAATAAGTTGTTGAAGTTAGTTCATAGTCCTGAATAACAATAGGTTTCAATCAAAAGTTATAGTAAATAGTTCATAATACAAATCTCATATCTCATATGCAATCCTAGGTTGTAAACACCTGAGTCTTATAGCCACCCATTAAAGTTATCTCGGGTGAGACTGCATAGTACATTCTGTGCGTTGTGTTGACTTCTGGTTTACCAGGAGGGTCGATAGTTTTAGAGGCTTTGTTGGAAATCCAAAAGGCATGAACCCTATGTCAATAACTCAGATAGTATAGAAGAAGAGTTAACCAACAACACCCCCGAAGGTTGGAACTCCTAGCCGATTTGTACGAGTAACTCGACAGTCAGGTAGGAATAAAGAAAGAATGGAAGAACCAAAGAATTTTGTGGAGCTGGAGGAAGTGACAACATCTGAGACTGAATAAATTAGCCCCACTAGGATAGAGGAGGAACTATCAACCGTGGAATAGGTGGAAGCGGGTCAAAGCATAAAAAAACCTAATGGCAACATAGACCCTAGTTTTGAAAACCCTATAGCAACAAAGGAAAATGAAAAATAGAAACAACAAGTCGTAGAAGAATTCGAAGGCCATCGAGAAATGGAGGGAGAAGAAGAAGAAGAATCTAAGGATGAAGCTACAAAATAAAACCTAGTTGCGGGTCAAAAGAGGAAAGAACCAAGCATAGTGGAAATTACTTTACCCCATCTTATAGATTTTGTAGTCATAGTAGAAGACATGTTAGGGAATATGCCAAAGATAAATTATGTGGACCATGACATAACTTACACAATGAAGTTTCTTGAATTCTCCTAAGAAGTATACATGGAGAACGGGGGGGAGGTAGGACCCATAGGGAAACCTATTTTGGAGCTCGCGTAGTGGGTTATAGGTCTCTATAATTTAGGCGTTATGAATTTGTTGGACATACCTCATTTTGGGCATGGTAAGAATGTGGGACTTTGTGTGAAACAACTATTTTCCATGGTACATGGAGGTATCCTGTGGATGGATAGGTTATACCCCATAGATGTGGATCTCATAGCTAATATCATAGGGCTGCCTACCAACGGGGTTAAGCCAAAGGAATATTTGGACAATAAAGTCAGGGATAAAGATATTGTAGAGGAAGTAAAATCAGATTTAGGGAAAAATAGGGGAACCTGAGGACTAATCATCAAGGATATTAACGACCAGGCAAACAAGTTTTCTACAAAGTTGATGGCTTGCAAATTGTTGAGAAAGTGTAGAAAGGAAGAAGCCCCAACAAGAGTGATAACAATAGTTGTACAGTGTGCAAAGGGCATAGTCTTCAGTTCGGCACCATACTTGTTAAATAAATTTCTGGTAGATTGTAGAGATGCACAGGATAATGGAACATAATTCCATTACTCCTAGTTGCTAATACTGATAACATTGGTGGGCTGGAAGGAGCCCAAGTTTTCAACTTTTCTAGACAAGAAGGGGAAATGTTATGCAGCGTGCTATAAAACTTTGTGGAAGGAAAAGGACCCCAAGAACTAACATGCCAACAACGTAGTATTTTCCTTGTTCTTGGAGGATATGCAACAAAATACATCCAATGTTTGGAGGATCCCAATTGAAGTGGTTCAAGGAAATGAATGAATTGCCAATTTCAAGCTTTCAAGAAATAATTTGTGGATCCAGGCCATAAGGGACCCAAAGAAGAAGTGGTTGGAAATGAGATATTGCACATCAAGGGAAGAGGTAGAATGGATTGTGAAATATTTTCTTGCGCAATGGAAGCTTCTAGCAACACAAAAGAAAGGAAAACCCTAAGGAGAAATCAGAAGCAGGAACATCCAAAAATACTAGTCCAACAAAAAATACAAGGAAGGCTGCAGAGCATGACCAAGCAGTGCAACCAACAAAAATCCTAGGAATAAAGAGACAGTGTTAAGGACATAAATCAAAGGGGATGGCAAGAAGGATAGCTCTTTTCCTAAGGAAGTAAAAGATGGGGAAACAACAATGAAGAAAATTGAGGCGCAGAACTCAACTCCAACAAAGAAGAGAACATGAACATAGGAGACAAAAATAAGGAAAAATATGAAGTATCATAAGAATACTCCAACCATCACAATTATAGAGGATGATGTTGAGTTGGTTGGAGAAAAAGTCCAAGACAGAGGAGAGGATGTAGTATGCACAACAGAAGCAGAAAGGGAAGAAATTATGGAAACATTAGTAGAAGTACATGACATCTTATAGAGACTGTAAATAAATAAAATGCATCATCCAACAACGCAGCAAACAGAAAAAGAGCAGGAAACATCAGTGCAGAAAGAGCAATAAGAGACTGTGAAGACAATAGCAGTAATCCATGACAGATTTAAGGCACACCAGAAATGTTGGAGATGGATGAACATACAGTGTAGAGACCAGTAAAGGACATGGAACATATGGACTTGGTCCTCGCTAAAATAACCACAAAAATGTTATATGGACTACAAGAGAGTGTAATGAAGAAAGTACAGTCTAGAGCTGAGGCAAATGCCACCAACTTAGCGCTCGGCTGTGAGGTGAAGGAAATTTTGCAAGTAACATGTGAAAAAATCACGTTGGAAAAGGAGGAAGAAAAGAAGTGCATAGACAATTTAGAGAACAATATTACAGAGGTATATAGGAGTATACCCAACTGCATGCAGGAATAGGAGGTTACAACAACAAAGAAGTTACAAAAGACTGTGTAGACCATGGAGAGATGCAAACAAGAAATAGCATAGTTAACAGAGAAGTTAACTCCGAGCACACCTACAGAAGTACAAGAGAAGAGAACACAAGAGGCTATTGCGCATGTAGATATTATAGCGCGGGAAGTTAAAGAAGTGGCAGAACTATATAAGAGGACTGCACATACTTGGACAAGCCTAAAAGAGGATGAAAATATCCAGTAACGGAGTAGAGGGAGGAAAAAATGAACATGGTGATTCATGACTTGAAGAAGAGGAAAAATACCATGGACATATCCCCTAGAATGAAGGTTGTGAAAGAATTGAAAAACTTGCAGGAAGAAGTAAAGACTGTGCAGGAGCAGAAACAAGCAAGGCAATCTTAGTTGGATCCATTTCATCAACAAGCTGAAGAAACGATATATGAGCTCCAAACAGAGAATGGAAGATGGGAATAGGAGCTAGTAGAAAGAAGAGAAGTGTTGAAATATCACATAACAACGAAGGGTTTGGAGACACTATCAGGAAAGAGTGCAGATGCTAAGGAGAAAGCGATGAAATTGGGAAAGAAGTTTCATGCATTGGAAGTAGCGCTGCAGAAGGTGCACTGAGGCTAAGTGGTTTGGGACAAGCCACATGTTAGTGTTGGGGGCCTATTATAGTAGGAATTCTTGTGTAATAGTGTAGCAAGTGAGGAATATCAAACCAAGAAAGAGAGTGTGCCACAATTTGAGGAAAAGAAGCACACGCGACAGGATTTGCAAAAATCTAGTGAAAATGTGGATAAGACCTATCCATGTTAGGTTTAGAGTTTGGGGATGTGTTTTAAGGGTTTTAACCCAATTTTGTAAAAAAAATAAGGGGTATGAGGTATATTAGAGGATCATCATAAGAATCTATTTGATCCATAGAAGTATCTTGTCATATGTTTTGGAGAACCTGTTTTGGAGTCTTTGTGAGTCGAAGTCTGATTTGGGAGTTGTACATATCAGATGAGGTCAAAGTAGTTGAGGGTCCGGTCACAAGTTGTGGAGATTGGTGCGATCCTAGTCCTCCCCACTACTCTTTACTATGATGTAATGTGTGCAGCACCCTTTTTAGGAATAAGAAAAGAATCACAAGATCTTTGCGGACGTAGACCCAGGGGGGTGAACCACAGTAAAACCGTGTGTGCAATGTGTCTTAATATTTCTTCAATTATGATTGATTGGTTAGATAGATGAATAGATGGTTTATTTACAGTGTGCACTAGATTAAGTATGCAAATGAATAAATGAATTAATGAATTGATAGATCTGATTAATAGTAAAATAGAATGCATGGTTAAGTATAAATAAGAAGTAAGAAAGAACATCCCCCAATTCCTTCCATGACTGTAGAAATTTATGTCATCCAGTCCCCCATAAACCATCTCAGGTGAGACTACGTTGTGCACTCTATGCACAGTGTATCCTTCTAGTTTTCTAGAAGGGTTGATGGTGATAAGGTTTTTTTTGGAGAACTAAGGTAGAACCCGGGTCAACCCTTAAGTCCAACATAAACCAAAACAAGGTCACCTTCAGAGAATATCCTTGGGTGCACGAACTTGTGATACTGACTCTTAACATGTTTCTTATGTGCCTCATTCATAGTGGTGGCATCATGACATTGCTCATCAAGATGTTCCAAGTGAACAAGGTGTTGTTCTAACTCAGAGGAGTTATGTAGAATTTCTACAATGATCTTAGGTGAAGGTATTTCACATTCAATCGGTAAGACTACCTCCAACTTGTGAACGAGATGGAATGGAGAAAATAGTGTAGCAGTCTTAACCACTGTTTGGTAGGCCCAAAGATTCAGATAAAGAATGATGTTCTATTTAGACTTATTTTCATTAATGGTATGATAGATAATGGTTTTGAGAGACTTGTTGACAACCTCTACCTGGCATACAGGTAATATGGAGACAAATTCTCCTACCTAAAACCCAATTTCAATGCGATCTCTAACATAATTTTGTTCAAGAAGTGACTTCCATGGGCAATGAAAATCTCTTCCAGAACGTCATATCAGGTAATGACTTGATTGAATATTAAAAGTGCAATAGTCTCACCATTTCTTGAGAAAGTAGGCATGGAATCCACCGACTTTGTGAAGTAATTGATGGCCACGATGATGCAATGATGCCCCCTAGATGAAGGTGGGTGGAATGTCATAAAATCAAGACCTCATTTAGTAAAAGGGATGATGGTGGTGACTGGAAAAAGCGGACCAAGACGCATGTGCATTTTACAATTAAAAACTTGACATTCATGACATTTTTTGATTGCCTATATACAATATTTGAAGATTTTCGGCCAAAATTATCCCACACTCAAAACACTTTGGGTTTTTTCTAACATATAGAGATGACCCCCACACGCTGCACTGTGATATTCATTTAAAGTGATCTCTTGTTCGTGAGTCAAACAATGATGTAAAATTGAGTCTACACCATGGCGATACAAGGTGTCACCTATGATGAGATAGTTTTTCTCCTGATGGTGAATGTGTCGTCGTTCATCTCTTGAATAATGTACAGAGAACTTCAAATTCTAGAGATATATAAGAATGTCTCCATACCAAGTATAAAAAGAATATATCATGAAGATGGATTCATCCATGAAGGAGTCCTCAAAAATTTCTTCTTTATATCCCCTAGGAAATTCTAACATCAATTCCGTAAAAACAAACAACTTTTTGGACTTTTCCAACATGAGGTCTAAGCCAAATTCTTGCAAAATCACAATCCATTTGTTTTATTTCCCACTGACGATAAGATGAGTCAAGACATACTGGAAATGAATGACATATTCAATAACATTAGTTTTATGGAGGAGAATGTAATGATGGAGTCTCTAGATAGCATGGATGGATGCCAAAGCCAGTTTATCAATGTGAAAATATCGCAACTCAACATCAACCAAACCACGAATGAGGTAATAAATTATGTGCTTGAAAGTATCATCATTTTATTGCACCAAAACCATACCCATGTTCGATTCAGATGTCGCTGGGTACAACAAGAAGTCATGAGTAAAATTGGGTGGACTACGGAGAGGGGAAGACATTAAATCCTTTTTCAATGCATCAAAATATATTTGTGCGTAATTATCCCATTCAAAAGGGACCCTTTTTTTCATCCAATGCATGAAACCCTTAGTGATCTCAACATGGTTAGCGATGAAACGATAAAGGAAAATTAATTTTCCTTGGAGACTTTGAAGTTGACGAATAGTGCATGGGGGATGAAACTAAATTATTGCCTCAACCTTCAAAGGGTCCACCATGATCCCTTTCTTAGAAATGATAAAGTCGAGAAGATGCCCCAAAGTAACACAAAAATTTCATTTGTGTGCATTCAACTGGATGTGATAATAATAACATCTTTGGAACACAAGGTGGAGGTGAGTTAGGTGATCTTATCTACGAAGAAAATGAGAAACAAGATCATCCAAATATGCCTCAACAATGTTTTATGTCATGGAAGGTAAAGGACATGGCCCACTTAAAGGTAGCCCCAACAATTTTTAAGACCAAAAGGAATCTTTTGGTATGCAAATGTTCCCCAAGGAAAAATAAAAGTGGTTTTCTGTTGATCCTTAGTTTTAATTTGGATTTAATTGTAGCCATAGAATCAATACATAAAGCAGAAGATTGTGTTGCCTACAAACTCACCAATAATCAGATCAATAAGTGACGTTGGGAAGTTTTCCTTCAAACAAGCCTTATTCAAATCCCTAAAATACATACATACATTGATGGTTCCTTGATTTTTGTTGACCAGAATAAGGTTTGATACCCATTAAGTAAGAAGAACCAGATAGATGAAGCTCTCTTTGAGGATCTTCTCTACCTCAAACTTTATGGCGGCTTCCTTCCTTGGATTAATCAGCCTCAAATTTTATTAAACAAAATTAACATTAGGATAAGTCTTTATTTCATGTTTGACAATCTAAGGGTCTATTCCTGACATCGCCTCGTACAACCAAGAGAAAACATTGCAAAAATACTTGATCAAGGCTGTATAATCATGAATCTCTTTAAGAGATAAATCCGCACCAATGAGCACATTTACTATGACATTGGGATCATTCGATATGTTGATAAGTATCATTTTCAAAATATTGGCCATGTTCCCTTCAGCATAAACACCATGCTTTACTAAAGGGTCCATGGTTCTATCAACATTGTCATTCATGTGGACATGAAACTCTCATATTTCAATGCGATCCATCTCTATCAGGAAATAAGGTCGATGATGTAAGTCCTCCCAGGGCCTCTGTAGACCCGTCATTTCCTCTAAAATAGCCTCATCTAAGGGAAATATCGTTTCAAGAAAATCAGGAGAATTAGAACAGTTAGCTTCGCAAATGGGCGTTGGAAGATCATAACCCTCCTCCATCCAAAGAGGAGTTGGATCTTAATTTACAGTGGCTCTTTGAATGGCCTGATAAGCAATCTCTATTGTAGAAAAAAAAAATTCCATTCCTTCATTCTTGAGCCCTTCTACCGAAACAGACAGTGATGGTAGAATCCAAGGATATTCAAAGTACATCATTAAAAAATGATGCACTTGGGATACAAGAACCAATGAGATTGGTGAGCTCAAGCTAGTCGAATTGGAGAAAACGTGCGAGTTTGGCACTGGGATATTAAAAGTTCCAATCAACGAAGAATACATTCCAACAATAATACTTTTATCCATTGTTTGGTAACCCTCTATTAATGGTACATTCGACCATATCTGTGCAACTAAATACGAATGACTAAAATACAACTGGTCGATCGTCAATATTTTTCCTTCATGAGGAAAACAAATAACTCAGAAAATCAAAGATACGACAACAATCATGGCATAACTCCAACTGTTACCTAGAAACAAATTGTAATTGTGCAGAGCATCGACTACTTCCACTTCAATGTACACATTTTTTCCTCCCAGCTATACAGGGAAGAAGGAAAGTATCCCATGGGGCTGAAAATAATGACCATCAAATGTGGTCAAAAGAGTAGGAGATGGAGCAAGATCTAGAGAGCTAATAGCTTTCCAACAAGAAAGCAACATCACACACGTTGATTCTCCCTCATTGATCACCATCCTAAAAATGTTCCTCTTAGCGCACACCACTTGAATATGAAAAGCGACGTGATAAGGAAGACGCTGCTTGATATTAGATGGATCAAATTTTATGAATTGTGAGATATAAGTATCCATAGCCCCGATAGTAGAAAGAAATTCACCCCGCTACATTGGGAACTTTTGGAGTACCTCGAGAGAAGACATCGCACAAGGATATTGGGACAAATCTTCGACAATAGAATAATTTTGAGCGGCCCTAGAATTTGGATTGTGTGACACCCTTTTGTACACACCCTTTGGTATGTGAGGCATAACATCACTCACAGAAGGATTCTAAATATGAAGAGGCCCTTGCAACTCAGAGGATTACTTACCCTTATACCCAGACTCAGGTTTATCATAATTATGCACTTGAGTATATAGATAAGCATATGAATTCATCATAAATACATTCAAAGATGTTCTGTCAGGAATATGAGTACTCCAGTTACCCCCCTGTTGACTTCCAACATTAGATCCTGAAGCAATATTTTTTCCGTGAGGAAATGGATTGGTCAACATGACAGGTTGTTGCTATGCCAAAAATATATGGGCTTCTTCCATCTTGGGGAATTTGTGAGTGACGTGATCTTTCTTGGAAATATTACAAGGAAACTTAAACATCCTATTTTCCTTCTTTACCCCATAGGAACTAGATTTTGGTTTATTGATGTTCTTATTATAATTTCCCCCTCCCTTTTTATCCTTACCCTTTTTCTTCCCACCAGGTTGTTTGGTACCTTTTGGGTTCATCATTTGAAAAATTTGTACATTTGACGTTTGGGAGGGGGTGATTGAATTAGAATCTTGATTGGATGTAGAATCCTGGATCAAGAGTTGTCTCGTTTGATTTGAGACCAAGTTTGCAAGTGAAATTTGTGCAAAACCCACAATTCCATCGACATGAGGTTCGAGACTCAGTTTTGTAGGGTTATTGTTTTACTGTTGCATGTCTGGGATGATCTCATACAGGATCCCAGACTGAGAGTAAATTATATCTAGTTGTTGGGCCCTAAATATAGCTTCTTCCTATGTAGTTACCTCGAAAGTGGAAACATCCTTGGAGATATAAGGCAACAAGGAATTTTAAAACCACTCCAAGAGGAACTCTGGAAGGCTGGATGTCTTAATCATTCTCTTTCTTCTCTGCCACTTATGAATATGGTTAGATATATGAGTGGCCTTATTCTGTCGAAAATTCAAAAAAATACCAGTGACATCATCATAGTGAATTGGGAACAAAAAGTGATTGAGAAAGACTAATACCAAGTCGTGAAACGAGCAATAGGTTTACCCCTTCAATTCAATATACCACTTAGGAATGAATCTGGTAATAGTACACTGAAAAAGGCGTAAGCGAATATAATCATCATTTAGTGAATTGGACAAACACCATAGGTGGAAAGTTGTGACATGATCACTGGGAACTTCACCAGCTTTACCTTCGAATTTGGGAATATTCGAAAGAATTTTGGTTGGGACTGGTGGCCAATTAGGATCGTGGCACACGAGGTCATTCATCAACTTTGAAATATTTGGTAAATTAATATTTTCCAAGAAGGGTAGCACCAATTATTGTAACATACTCCAAATTCTAGAGGGGAAGCTCCTAGGTTGGTATGAATAAAGAAACGAAGAGCTTGGGGTTGTTAGTAAGAGTTCACCTAAAAGTTAGGGTTTTGATAAGAAGGTTTAAATCCATTACCATAAGGAGTTAATACCCTCCAAACTGGTTGTTGAACTGAAAATATTGGCTTGCAATAGGTTCCCCCTACATTGGGATAGATCCAAATGAGGGGTTTCAAGATGATTGGAAAGTGTTGCCTCCTAGAGGCACCCCCAATGAGGGATTGCTCCAAAACCCACCAAATAAGGTGAGGGGGTTGGATGTGTATGATGTGATGGTAGGTTGACATACACTACTTAGAGAAGGGACTAATCCCATAACGGGATTAGGAAATGCAAACGAAAAAGTGTGCTCCCAAGCGAGGCGTTTGATGGAGAGATATTCCTCTTGACCCATGGAATAGATTGGAAAGGAGTCAAAGAAATCCTGAAACCAACATTAGAAACTTGGGGAGTCAATTGAGATCCATCTGATCCATAATCCATTCCAAATGATGGCATTCCAAATGTAAATTCATTATATACCAAAGGCAGATGAAGAGGCCACACTCAAAGGTTGAGTGGACCCGAAAATCAATGATGTAGAGTTGTTGATGTACGCAAACATTGTCGATTGAACCACATTAGTCATTTGGTTAGAGATTCAAGGAGGAAGGCTTCCTCTGGAAATGATTTCCAACGTGGGGATTGCAAGGACCCCCAACCCAAACACTTTTGAGGTTCCTTCCATTATGGCCCACTCGAGAGATAAAATTTTCAAAACAACTAGACCGTTAGATCCAGTTAACAAAGGATTTAATGGACAAACAAAACCATATCATTTGAGGTCCAATATACATGTAACCTCTAGTGCAGATGAATTTGTCTCTACGTACTCAATCTCTAAAAATACAATTGGAATAGTTGGTACAAAAGTGTTGGTTGGATCGAGTCGACGCCTCTGAAGAGGAGGCAGAGAATTTATAGGAACTTTTTCAAGAGGAATACCTTGAACTCTGCATGACTGACGTGGTGGTTGATCAACCAATTTAAATCAAAGAATCAAGGCGCTGTCAACACACCCACCTAAGTCCTCTATGCACAGAGTGCACACCACTACAAAGAAAATTCTCTAAAATATACAAACTAAGAAAACATATTTTCCAAATGCTTATGACCTAGGGAGATGAGGTCCTGATCGTCCAAATCACCTGAAGAAGCTAAGGAGTG
>JASDQU010240445.1:34570-45359 GCA_032191745.1 Picea mariana | reverse complement strand
CTTTCGACTCCAGAAGAGTGCAATGTTTGGGAGTCGAAAGAATATAGGTCATGATAGGCTCAGGTGACTTCCAGTCCTAATTCTTCCATGACAGCTTTGGGCATGAGGTTGTGAGAGGCTCCTGAATCCATCAAACAGTTGTGCATTACCTTGTCATGTATGTTCAGGGAGGTGTAGAAGGGAGGGAATGAATCATCTCTATCTTCTACCATAGGTCCTAGGACAACTGCTGGCTTTTCATCTTGGAGGTTTATAAAGTTAGTGGATGGGCCTGAGGTTTCAGACTTCAAAAGGTCAGAGAAGCGCTTTTTAAATTCACTGTGTTTGATCAGCTCAGTGAGGGGCACAGGGATTCTGATCTTTTGAATCTCATGCTCGAAATTAAAAGGGGATGTAGGCTTTGGAATTTCTCTAATTTTAGGAACATGATTTTGGACAATGGGGGAGAGAGGTTGGGCCTTCTTACCTCTGTGACTGTCATCTACCTCGTCAGCAGGCTTCTCTGCTCTAGTGGACGGCTCAGGAATATCAGGTGTTGTTGCCCTTTTGTCAGATCTCAGGTTATACCTACCTCGGCCACCACCAGCTTTGTCTCCCTTGCTCAATTCATTTAGCTGACTGTTCATGAGAGACTCCTCATATGTTGATTGAGTCGGGTGAGGGAAAGGAGGAGTGACTTCTATAGAGTTAATTTTATGTTCAGGTTCATCTGTTTCTCCTTCTTGTTCCTCAGCTACAAAATTGTTCTGGAAGGGATCCTGAATCCTTTGGTCATCTCTGTCTCTTTCCTTCTCTCTATGCATAGTTGGGGGAGAAAAATTGTTGGGTCTTTTGAAACCTGTTCTGAGGGCCCCTGTTCATTTGTTTTCTCTCTACCTTCAATCTCTCCATTTCTTCCTTCATAAAGTTCACCACCTAGGCCAGCTCGTTTACTTGAGGGTGGGGCAGTGATGGGCCAGAAATGTTGGAGCCAGAAATTGAGGCATCTTATTTCCCCTTTCTTCTGTCTGTGTCGGCCTTATTCCTCAGTCTGTCAGCTGCTAGTATGTTGGATTCTACCTCTATAGCTGCATCTTTCATTTGAGCTAAGGAGGTAGCTCTCCTTTCTCTTAATAGGAGACAAAAATCTGGGTCAAAAGCACCAGCATAGGAAATTTGAGCAGAGGCCTCTGAGGGTTTTATCTCTACAAGAATCTTGTTATACATCTTATTGAATCTCTTGGAGAAGTCAGAGACTGACTCTCCTTCCTGCTTCTTCAGGGACCCAAACTCAGTCATGTAATATATGTAATCTTTTCTATCTCCCCACTGCCTCAAGAAAACAGTATCCAGGGCTTCGATTCCAGCAATAGATCCAGGGGCCAGTCCCCTGAACCACTTCCTCACCTCACCATCCAAGCTCTGAACAAAAAATCTCATCCATACGTCTTCATTTTCAATGTTTAGATTGTCTGCATAACTGTAGAAAGCAGCCAGGTGCTCCTCTGCAGTTATGTCCCCTTCTCCAGTGAACTTGGGCATATACTTCAAGTAGTCTCCAGCAGGGAGAGGGTTCATAGGATGGGGTAGGATTAAGGGAGCATATCTAGCTGCGACTATGGCATCCATTCTGTTTTGTGGGGGATTAGCACCAGCCATAGGGATATTAGGTGGAGGAGAACTTGGAGGAGAAGGAGTGCGAACGGGAGATGTAGGCAAAGAGGTCCTCGAAGGGGACGGCGGGGAAAACAAAGAGAGGCCTAAGGGACCCAAATGTGCAGGTGTTTCTCTCTGTGCAATAGTAATAAAAGGAGGAGTAGTGAAACCTTCCGAGGCCTGAGTTCTGTACCGGGGCACAACTTCCAGGGAGGGGGGAGTGACAAGGATCTCTCCCTCTGATACTAGATTAGGTGAAGAAAAATCAGCAGGAACACTCCCAAAATTCAGAAAATGGGAGACCTTAGAGGAAGGAAAACCAGGGAACTGTGAATAAGAAAATGGGGTTCTTACAGAAGGAGGTGGGGAAATTCCTGATTCAAAGGCGAAGCTTTCTCCTTGAGGAACCTTTCCTTTTCTGAGAATCGCCTCCGAATTTTCTTCAGTAGCAGCCAGGGGCAGTTGTGGATTGGACCGCATGTGTCTGCCGCTGGAAGCCACAACTATTTCAACGGGTTCGCTGCAGTGGAGTCGTCATAGAGGAGTCGCCAGGTGCATAGTAGCAATCTTCAAGTTCTGATATCTGATGCACATTCAGAATCAGCTTAATCTTTTTCATTCAATCCCGGGGAAAATATTCAACTTCATCCCCGACAATGGCACCAGAAATGTTGGAGCCAGAGGTCACTCCTGGATTGCTTGCAGGAGCAGATCCCGACGCCCATCAGTTTAATGTCACGTTTTGTTTGAAAGGGTGATCAAATGAAAGGAAACTCAGACCAATATCGTCTCAACTCAGAAACTAGACCAGGCATGCATGAACGAATGAGGTCTTGATAAACTCCAAACAATGAGTTGTAGTAAAAGGGTGAGTAGGTGGAATACTTTCATAAGAAGAGTGCAAAGGGTCTATCACAGACATCAAGTTCGTAACAGACTGGAGGAGAAAGCATTCAAACACAAAGTCACTTTATATTCAAACACACAAAACTAGAGAATACAAAGATGTCACGAAAAATCCTTTATCATAACATAACTGTAACAATCCACGTGAATCATTCAACTGTGAACTCTCCAGCACAAGACGATACAAAGATGGAAAAAAGGAGAACTGTTTGTCATAAACCAAGAAGTCTCAAACACATAGGCATAACCAGGAGACTAGAATATTCATTGAAACTTTACAGTCGAGAGCTTAGCTCTACCATCGATAGATAGAGAAATGGAAAAAATGCCTACATATACTCAAAACAACAACAACAACGAAACCAAGAAATTGCATTGAAGGCTTTGCATCTACATGGCTTCTGATACTCTGCAGCCGCAATCTTTGAATAGTCGTGCAACTTATGGCAGACGTGATTGATCTTCTGACAGCTTATTCGGTGAATCGACATGCCTTTAATCCAATGCAGGACTTAACCATTATGGCGAAGATGATGTCTAACCACCACCAACCGCTTCAATAACTACTTCTTGGGATTGAGAATGGTCTGGCCAACTCAGTACCTCGGGATATGGAAGACTCCTCGCACTGCCACCTGGAATTACTGAACAACTTGGCGGATGGGTAGGCATAGTGGCCGGTGCGAAAGATGGGGCGCACGAAAGGGGTGGTGGCATCGGATTACAAGTATGAGGCCCGAACATATAGGGAGGCGAGGAAGGTTGAAGGAGAGACACTTTGCAGAGGATCAAGCACAGGAGGCAAGAGGGTAGATGTGGGGGACGCATTTTAGTGAGAAGTGGACGTGGAAAGGAACGGGACATGTGGCGGGCAGTAAATGGATGATGGGACGAGGAAAAGGCCATGTGGACGAGTGATGGAGAGGGGGAACAATGACACATGGCAGCAGGGGAAAGGCAGGTAGGACGATGACATGATGGGAGAAGGGCCTGCGCGGGTTAAAGGCAGGGTAGCTGAGAGGGATGAGGCTGTTCATGAGTCGTTGATCCAGGCTCCTCGATCGTGGTCGTCGGGAAGCTGCGTCCATGATTCCAGACTCCCCCCCTCCGCTTAAAGGTAAAAAGGAGGGGGGGGTCCGAAATCACCTTTATCGCCGTTGATCCGGGCGCGCTAATCTGGACCGTTGGAGAGGTGCGCCCCTGATTCCGGACCCCCCCTGCTTAAAGGTAGAAAGGCAAGGGGGGTCCGAAAAACAATATGCACCGTTGATCTGGGTGCTCAAATCTGGACTGCTCGGACTTACTCATGACTTATCTCGAGCGTATAATCATCTGAAACTTTGGACAAGAGGGTTTTAACCCATTCTTTTTCATTTTAGCCCCCCTTACAAGAAATATCGCTAACAGTATGACAAAGATATGGTCTCCTGCGTTGGTGAGACAAAGACCACTCCAACACCAACACCTTCCTTAGAAGAGGCTCCATCAAAGAACATCTTCCAAACAGAATTGGTTAAAGTTGGCTCTTCAGATAAGGTATCATACTTTTTCCTCATTTCAAGAGGAGTTTCAAGAGCATCAGTGAGCTGCAAAATGTTGGACCCCAAATCGGTATCAAGAGCAAAGACGAGATGATTAGCAAGGTTTTCTTCATCACTAATCATCTAAGCCATCTGGGCTTCTCTGTAAAGTCTTCTATGATCCCCACCAAACACAGGAATAGTTTCATAGGAGAGATCCATCTATAAGGTCCCTCCAAGTCTTTTAATGCAAGACCTTGACAAGAGCATGCCAAATTTGGGCAGAACATCAGCCACCACCACATCCATAAGTATAATTTTCATGGGCAGTTGAAAAAGAGTCATAACCATATCCTTAATGACCCCCAAACATTTTACTTTCCCAGAATCAAAAGAATATAAGTCATGATAGGTTTTTTTGATTTCCAGTACAAGTTCATTCATAACAGATTTTGGCATGAGATTATGGGAGGCTCCCGAATCCAAAAGATAGTTATGCAACACCTTGTCATGAATATTGAGAGAAGTATAGAAGGGAGGGGATGAGTCATCTCTGTCTTCTATCAAAGGACCTAAAATCAYAGCTGGTTTTTCATCTTGCAGATTTATTGAATCAGTGGAATTAGGAGAGGCATCGGGTTGTAACATTTGGGTCAGATATTTTTTAAATTATTCATTTTTTATCAATTCCAAAAAAGGTACAGGGATCTTAATTTTATGAATCTCATTTTCAAAACTGAAGGATGGGGAAGGCTTCGAACTCTCTTTGGTTTAAGGAGGAGGATTTTTGATAAGAAGTTGTGGGTTTTGAGAATCTTTTTCATTGCTACTCAATGTCACAGTCTTGAAAGAATCCTCTTTTTGAACAGGCTGATTAGGGGCAGCAATTTTTTCTTCATTCTTCTTAGATCTCATATTATATCTACTAACATTTTCCTTCATTTTTTCTCCCTTGCTTAACTCATTAATTTGAACATCCATTAAAGATTTCTCATAAGAGGATTGAGTCAAGTGTGGGGATGAGGATGTATCACCTAAATAATGGATCTGAGGATCAGCCTCTACCTCTTCTTCTTCTTCTTCGACAACCAAATTATTTTGAAAAGGAGCTTGAATCCTTTGATCATCTCTCTCTCTATTTCTGGGCTCTCTGGGAAGGATCTGGGGAGCATTGTTGTGTCTCCTAAAATTACCTCTATTTTCAGTGTTCTGAGTATTTCTATATGGCTATCTTCCTTCAAATTTTAACTTCTTAATCTCAGTAGAAAGGGATTTTACTAATTTGGTCAACTCATCTACCTGTGAATGAATGGTAGGAGAGTCGGAAGTGGAAGCTTTAGCTCTGTTTTTCCTCCTATCTCTATCAGATTTTCCCCTGAGCTTATCTGAGGAAATTATGTTGGATTCTACCTCTAAGACAACATCTTGCATATGAACTAAGGAAGGTGACCTTCTTTCTCTCAATAGAAGGCAGAACTCTGAGTCAAAAGCACTTGCATAAGTGATTTTTGCCATGGTTTCAGCAGGTTTGATCTCATCGGGGATCTTCTTGTACATTTTGTTAAATATTTTAGAAAAGTCAGAGACAGACTCTCCTTCTTTCCTTTTCAAAGATCCAATCTCAATGATGTAATACAAAAAATCCTTTTTGTCACCCCAGTGCCTCAAGAAGGCTTCATCCAACGCCTCAATACCAGTGATGGATCCAGGGGCCAAGCCCCTAAACCACTTCCTAGCCTCACCAAAAAGGATTTGGACAAAAATCCTCATCCAAACATCTTCATTTTCAATATTTTGGTTATCTGCATAGCTATAGAAAGCAGCAAGATGTTCCTCAGCTGTTATATCTTCTTCTCCAGTAAAATTGGGCATGTATTTCAAATAATCTCCAAGGGGAAGAGCATTCATTGGCTAAGGCAAAACTAGAGGAGCATCTCTTGCAGCCATTATGGCATCCATCCTATTTGCAGGGGGGTTAACAACTGCCATTTGATTTTGGATTCTAGGTGAACAAGCAGAAGAAGGACACCTAGCTGTGTGCAGATTAGGAGGGGGAGGAAAGGATAATGGGGATTTTTTAGACTTTGCAATACTAGGTCGAACCTTGGAAGAGGATGGTATGGTCTGAGGAGGGGATGAAGTTCCTACCTTTTTGGCAGCAAAATTTTTAACAAAGAGAGGTGTAGCCAAACATAACATAGGGAAATCTTCAAAACTATCAAGACTGAAATACTTCTCAATATCAGGAGAGGAGACTATGTCAATGTTTTATTCTTTCAATTTAGTTTCAAAGGTAGAATTTTCAATAGGAAACTCTTCAAAATCTATCTTTTTAGATACTTCAGCAGAAGATAAAGGAATCTTACTTGATAAAACTGCAGGAGTATCGAGAGTGGAATCAGACAACTGACCAGAAGCACTTGTGGTAGTAGCAAAAAAACTTTTTTGAGAATTTTTTCCCTTCTTGATTATCTTCTTTGGGTCGGCCTCAGGTGGAACCAAAGGTAACTGTGGATTTGATCTTGTGTGTCTACCTTTAGGCACTAGAGCTGAATCAATGGAGTCTCTAGGTGCAAGATGCAATCTTCAAAATACTAAGTCCCAATGCACCTTGAGAGCTAGTAAGCATTGTCATTCTATCCCAAGGAAAAGTCTTCAAAGCGGTCCCCGGCAATGGCACCAAAAATGTTAGCACTAGGAGTCACCTTCTAATTGCAAGGAAGGTAATCCCAGTACCCATCAGGTTGTATATGAAAGTATGAGTGTTTTTTAAGGGTCGAATGGAAAAAATTAGAATGATAATATCCTAACTCAAAAACAGGGCTAACATGTACCAGGAAATAAGGTCTTGACTAACTTCAATGAGTAGTTTGGGAGTAAATATGGATAGAAGGAAGACTTCAATGAGAGGAATGTAAGGGCTACTGCAAAAATCAGGTCCACAAGAGCCTAAGGAAGAAAGCTTCTTAAAACAAGATCTTCTTGAAATTAGAAACTAAGGAGCTAAATAAACACCATGACAATAAAATGATCAAACATCCATCATATCATTATCACAGTTATCCATGTGAAGCATTCAAACATGAACATTCAACAATAGAAGAAAATAGTCTGAAATAAAAGATGATTTCTATTAGTAAAAAAGTCTTAAGTCCAGTACACACTAGATCACAATGGATTTATCCAAAATATTACAGTATACAGAGCCCTGCTCAACCATCCGAACCATTTAAAGAAATTGATCTATCTATTTATCACAAGAAAGGGAGGCAAAAGTTCCAGGTACGAGATGGCCTCTTTCCTTAAAAATCTCTAAATATTTATTTATTCTAACAATTAAGATAACAACCTATCCTATAAAACAGGGAAATGCTGGTGACTAATGCAATCCTGCTTCTAACTTCTTTGATCCTCTTTTGCTGCTCAGCTCCTGTTTTTCCCTGTGTCCCTTTTGGAGCCTGTGGTTTTCTTCATGATGCCAGCTAACTTCTGCATCATCAATCTATCCCAAAGCTGCTTGATTGGTCTTCCTAGATCTATGGTGTTTGTTGGCAGCTTCCTTGGATAGAAAATGTTTGTACCACACTACTAGGAGAAAAGGTAGCGCCTGTAGGTAATGCCAGTGTGATACATATGTGCACCAACATTTTCCCTCTGTTTCACTATTGAGTAACGCCTATAGGTAGTGCCCCTGTGTTGTGCTTGAGTGTGATCCTGCACTCTGCTAAATATTACGTAGTGCCACTGTGCACAATTTTTCTTCTGTGTAAAATATTATGCAGTGCCTTTATGTAGCGATTCCTATGCTTGCATCTACATATAGGTTTGGGTAGCATTACAGAAATGCAATGCCTTTGAATCTAGGACATGTGCAGAGGAGTTTGTGTCCTTCCAAGATGACTAAAACCATTTCACTTAGTTGCCTCGACTATACCATAGTTAGTGCCATTACCACTGAGTGAAGCCAACACTTAGAAAAATTCAAAATCCATATAACTAAATGCCTAGAAGCCTATAGGTTAGCAGTGATATGTAGTTGCATATTAGTTAGCCCTCCCAAAAAGTAACAATCCCCAAAAAAGGAGCTTACCTTCTTACAAACTATTTTTTCATTTTGACACTTAAACTCATACCCTTTCTGGTGGAAAGAGTATCTTTAGTTGGCTCAGTAGACTTCTTCTTCTTAGCATTAGTGGGCTTCTTCAGTGTAGTTGTTCTCTCCTTAGTTGTTGGTTTGTCATCCCCAATGGAAGATTCAACTAACACCTGTAAATTTCTTTGTGCTACCTCATCTTGAAAGTGCTTTAGCTCTACTTTTAACTTTCTGATTTGGGATTGAAATCCTCTATTCTGTCTATAAAGATTCTTTAGTTGTTTATGAAGGGGCAAAGCCTTTCTCACTGCAAACCTTGCCAAGTCAAGAATACGACTTAATCCAACCATGAGCTCTTCCATTTGGGCCAAGTGGACCTTTTCTTCTGTTTTAAGATGAGTTATTTCCTTTCTCGCATCTCTAAGTTGCTTGATAAGTCTTTTGTAGGTCTGATTGTCACGAGGGGTAGTGGTATGCTCAGTCTCAATAGGATTTTCCTCAGTCTCCTTTTCCTCCTGCATAGAGGTTCCGCCTTTTCTTTTCTTAGGCTTCTCAATGCCTTTCTCAGAGGTTTCATCTTTTCTCTCCAAATGTCTTTTAGTATCTTTATCTTTACCCTTATGTGCAGGGGTTTCTTGCTTCTCCTTCATAGGCTTGTTAATGCTTTTTCCCTTCTCCTTTAGAATAGGGGTTTCTAGCAAACGATTCTCTTGGACAACCTCCTTAGGAATCGATGACCTTGTGAAAGGTCTTCTACTTTTGATTTCAACTGCTAGAGGAGAAGAGGGAAAGAGAAGATTCTTCCTTTTCTTGGATGTAGCTTTGGTAGAATAAGGCATCTCTTCTAACCCTGGTGGAGGTGGTGGTGAGAAAGCTCTGTGTGGAGAAGGACAGACTTCCTCCTGAGCTTCCATGACCTGCTTGCTAATCTATGAAACAAGGTCTCTTCCCTTCCTCTTCTTTCTAACCATTGCTTTAGTATTGATGGGTTATGAAGGACCTATGATCTGTGATTGGGAAATAGGTGTTTGATCCAGCTTGAAATGAGAAGTAACCACAAAGTACTCCCAGGAAATTTCCTACTTTCCCAACTCCTCAGAGACTAGCATCTTGATCAGTCCAGAATGGAAAAGACTATAATCCACATCCTTAGATTTGGCTTGCACCTTATCTGACAGTCTACCTATACTTCTCAGTAGGTAATAAGGGACATTCATCTGAACCTTACTAGTAAAATGTAACAACTTTATGTGGTAAAGATGCAAGGTGTTAAATCTCCCTTCACAAGTAAAATATCTCTATATGATTTTCAATAACATGTCAAACTGTTCCACCAATTGACTTCTTGTCATACACTTAGACAACTCATTGGCTTGATATTCAAGTTTAAAGAGATCTTTAGCATAGGGTGAACTCAAATCCATGGCCTTGAACCACTTTTCTCCTGTAATGGGGATCTCTGTCACAGCTGAGATAGAAGCTTCAGTTACCTCAAATTCTAAACCCCCAACCTTAGTTTTCCTTCCATCAAAATGCAATGAAAACTCTTTTACTACTTCTGGGTAGCCTTTCTGCATGTTCTGACAGAAAGAGAGGCAACCTACTCTCTAGAAGGCCTCTCTTTCTAGGGGCTCAGTATCAAAAAGATGCATGTCTACTAGTTCTATCCTAACTATCTTGCCTCCTTTGTGAGCCTTCTTTGATTGGGGGGTCTCCATGGCTCAGAATGAGGGCTCTTGAAAGGCTTAAGGGATGATAATGATCAGAAAGGATTTAAATAGAGTTTCAAATATACAAGGTTGACCCTTTTCAACTAAGTAAAACATTTGATTTTTAAATGAAAGGAGGCAGGGGAAGCAACGAGAGGTTAGGCAGCGCCTCAGGGTAGCGCAACACATACGCAGAGGATAGGCTATTTACCATATTGCAGTCTGAATGGTTGAGGCAGGCAGCAATAAATGGACTTAGACGCGGAAAATGAAGATACAAGTATGGAAAAGAAAGAGGACCAAGCTTTCATGCAAAGACGAGCTTCCTACAACTATGCAAAATTGGCCAACAAAATCCCGAGTGCAAATTTATTGAGAGAATTAGTAAGCAGAAGGGGGACAACATGGGATACCTGTGTAGCAGACACCTGTTGGAATCTTCAACGAAATCTCAGGGTGAGATTGAGAAAACTTGGGCCCTTGAACCCACTTCAGTCTTGAGCTTGGTTGCCTTGGTTTCACCTTATCAAAGCTTGTGAAATTGCGCAGCGTGCAACTGTTGAGCCTTTCAAAAACTTAAACCGTTACAAGGCTCATAAATGAAATATATGGTAAACATCTTTAAATAACCGTTGGCACTGAAAACAAGGGACGTGGCATTAGTCATGGAAATCATGAATTGAGATGGAAAATGACAAACGTGACAGGCGCTACGGAACTGCCTAATAAGTAGGCAGTGTTTCCAATTCAGAATATGATTAGATAGGTAGGTGAGGACGATGAGGCATCCTTATGAAGTCATGAGTGAGGAGAGATATGGGTCACATCAACCTGATCATGGGAGGTATCGACCTAGGGACAAGTCATAAAAGGGACCAAAAAGGAATAAACCATGAGCTAAAAGGGTCTAAGGATCAAAAAATCAA